>PVJX010015512.1:0-42393 GCA_004027295.1 Dolichotis patagonum | reverse complement strand
CTCTCTCATCCAGGGCATTGTGCATGGAAGCACTATATCACAGGTCCATACCTCCAACCCTCTCCTTTTTCCTATTTCTTTAGGTAGAAACACCAATGATTGGCTTGAGACCTTCCCGTATTAATCATATAGCCATTAGTATTGTAAATTCTCCTTTCAGTGCTTCTTTGGCTGTATATTAAATTTACATTGTGTATTTCACTTTCATTCAATTCCATTTTTGAGATTTCCTCTTTGAGCAATGGATTAAATGTATGCTTTCAGTTAGCAAGTGTTTCAAGATTTTACTCTTACTGATTTCTAGTTTGAATCCATTATAATCAGAGAAACTACTCTGTATGATTTTGGTTACTTTCAATTTGTTAATACTTGTTTGGTGATCCAGGATATGCTCGACCTTAGGCAGTATCCTGTGAGCTCCGGGAGAGCGTGCAAACTCGGTTTGTGTCGTGGGGAGCACTCTGAACGTGTCAGCTGGCTCTTTCATGTTGGCTGATGCTCAGCTGTGTTCTAGCTGATTTTCTTCCTGGCAGTTCCTTTTTGAAAACCATATTCATTTTTTTATTAGTATATGTGTGTAACATACAATAATTGCATTTATTTTGAGGAATTGGTACATATACATCATATCTTGATTATTTTTGGTACCCTTACCCCTCCTCATCTCCAAAAATCTGCCTTTTCATTTCCCATCACTTCTCCTTTATTGTGCTAAAATATTTATATTTTGAGTTTCCCATGTAAGTGAAACCATGCCCCGTTTAACCTTCTGTGTCTGACTTATTTCATTTTACATTATGGTCTCAAAAACCCATCCATTTTCCTACAAGTGACACAAATTTATCCTTCTTTATGACTAATACTCGATATGCCATCTTTTCTTTATAAGCTTGTCTTCTGATGGCAATTAGGCTGTTTACATAATTTATCTGCTGTGGGTTATGCTGCCATCAACATGAGTGTGCATGGGTCACTGTGATATAATGATTTTGACTCCTTCAGGAAGATGCCCTGCATAGGTATGGTTGGTTCAGAATATCTATTTCTTTTTCTTTAGGAATTTCCATATTGATTTCCATAGTGGTTGTACTAGTTTCCTTTCCTACCAATAATGCAGATTTGCTTTCTCTCCACATCCTCACCACTATTTGTCATTTTTTGTATTCTTGGTGGAGTCATATTGGTTGGGATAAGATGAAATCTGAATGTTTTGATTTTCATTTCTTTAATGGTCAAAATTGCTGGGCACTTTTATGTTCTTATTGGCCATTTACACTTTATCCTTTGAGATCTATTAATTTCCATTGTTCATCTTTTGATTGGATCTTTTGTGTTTTGGGAGGGGTCTAAATCTTTGAGTTCTTTGCACATTTTAGAGATCAGTCCTCTTTTTGAGGAATAATTCACAAAAAATTTTCCCATCCTGTAGATTTTCTCTTCACTGTGTTGTTTCTTTTCTTTTGCTGTACAGAGACATATTTATTTGATATTGTTCCATTTGTTGGTTCTTGGTATTATCTCTGGTATAATTGGGGTTCTGCTCAGAAAGTCAAGAAGCCCTTGCTTATGCCTATGCCCATGTCTTCAAATATCTTATTTATTTTTTCTTTCAGCAGATTCAGTGATTATGGATTTCTTTCTTTCTTTCTTTCTTTCTTTCTTTCTTTCTTTTTCTTTCTTCTTTTTAATTTGAGATAAGATCTCATTATGTAGTTCAGGGCAGCCTTGAGCTTACAGCTATCTTTTTGCCTCAGCCTCCAGAGTGTTGGGATTAGAGGTGTGTGCCACCACACCTGGCAGTGGTTCTGGTTTTAGATCTAGGTCTTTGATCTATGTTGATTTAATTCTAGCACAGGGTGAAAGATACAGGCCTTGATTCATTTCCCAGTTGTGGATACTCAGTATTCCCAGCACTGACTTTTCTCTAGTATATGTTCTTGACCCCATCAGAGATCAAATGGCTAAAGGTACATGCAGTTGCTTCTGGGTCTTCTGTTCCATTTATCCAAACATTCATTTTTGAGCTAGTGCCTTGCTGTTTTAATTACTATTGCTTTGCAATATAACTTGAAATCCAGGATTATAATGTCTCCCACTTTGCCTTTTTTGTTTAAGATTTTTTTTGGCTGTTTTGGGCCAGTTCTGTCTTGATAAAAATTGTAGGATTGTTTTTTTCTTATTCTGTGGAGAATGCTGTTGGTACTTTGATTGGAACTGCACTCATCTATTTATCAGTTTTGGTAAAATGGCCATTTTGACATTATCGGTTATGCTTGTCCAAGAACAAGTGATGTCTCTTGTATCCTGTCTGATCAGAATTATAATGCAACTGGAAATCAACACCTAAAACAGCTATGCAAACACATGGAGACTTCTGAATAATCAATAGGCCACAGAAGAAATCAGTGATGAGATTAAAACATTCCTAGAACCAGATGACGACGGCTCTACAAGGCAGCAAAACCTATGGGACATAATGAAAGCGGTTCTAAGAGAAAGTTTATTGCTGTGAGCACTTCAATGGGAAAACAGAGTGGACAGAACAAAGGAAAAGAGAAAGAAAAGAAAAAGAACTAACTACAGGCCAGGACCTTTAATAGGCATAGGTGCAAAAATCTTTAAGAAGAAATTTGTAAGCAGAATGCAGTGAATTATGACAGGGACAGTAAGTTACGACCAAGGTGGCTTCATCCCAGGGAGGCACGGAGGGTGCACGTACGTAGGTGAAATAAATGAGGGCTAATGCATTTTGAGTTCTTAGAAAAACAAAGCAATCCAAACCCAAAACTTGCCCAAGGAAAGAAACTAAGGATCAGAGCAGAAATCAGTGAAATCAAGACAAAAAAAAAAACAATAAAATGGTCAAAAAATCAAGGAGTTCATTCTTTGAAATGATAAATGAGATCAACAAACCTTTAGCCAACTTCCCAAAAGTGGAAGCAAAAAACCCTATCAATCCAATGAGAAATGAAAAAGGTGAATTCACAGCAAATACTGCTGAAATTCAGGGAATTAGTTAAAACTGCTTAAAAAACTTATATTCCAATAAACTGGAGAATCTAGAGAAATGGATTCCTAGACACATATGACTTACCAAAATTGATGCAAAAAGATATAAAAACCTTGAACTGACAAATATCAGGCAATGAAATTGAGGCAATAATAAAAATTCTACCAACTAAGAAAAGCCCAAGACTGGGTATATTCATTGCTAAAGTTTAGTAGAACTTCAGAGAGAAACTAATGCCAATACTTCTCAAACTCTTCCATGAAATTTAGAGGGAAGAACTCTGCCAAACATTGCGAAGCCAGCGTAAGTTATTGGAACACTAAAACTGGAAAAGTGCTCAAGAAAAAAGGAAAACCACAGGTCAATATCTTTGATAGACATAGGTGCAAAAATCTTCAATGATATACTGGCAAACAATGCAACAACTCATTAAAGAATCAGACATCTTGACCAAGTTGGCTTCATCTAAGAAATGCAAGAATATACAACATCCAGAAATAAGTGAACATAGTACATTACACACAGAGAAGTAAGGGTCAGCATCTCAACAGATGCAGAGAAAGCCTTTGCCAAAATTCCACACCCATTCGTGATGAAATAGTACAGGACAACCTTACCTCAGACTGCTAAAGGCCATCGCTGACAAGTTCATGGCCAGTGACATACTAATTGGAGAGTAACTAAAATCATTCAATTAAAATCAAGAACAATTCAATTAAAATCAAGAACAAGACAAGTGTGTCTCACCTCTCATGGTCAGCACAGTCGTCCATACTGTCACCAAAGCAACCAGGAAAAGGGAGAAATAAAAGGGAGGCAAATAGAAGGGAAGCCAGACTGTCATTACGCACGTGACACAATCCCTTACATAAAACGCCCCGAAAACTCCCCCAGAAGACTTTTAGAGTTAATAAACAAATTCAACAAAGTAGCAAGATACAAAATCAACACACAAAATCAATAGCATTCTTGTATACAACAATGAACCTATCAAGAAAGAAGTTAGGAAAACAGCCCCCTTCCCAGTACCTTCCAAAAACATAAAAGAAAATTAAACATCTAGGAACCAAGTAACCAAGAAGGTTACAGACCCAGTCTCTACAATCCGAGTTGTTGGGCCACGCATCGCTGGGTCAGTTACCAGGAACTCGGAGACCTTCATGAACTTCTGCAGTAAAGGTCATAATTCTGACTTTCCTCACAGAGATGTGACAAGTCATCAACAAAAATGGTTAAAAATTCCTACAATTAAGTTCATAGAAGATATTTATGTCTAGCTTTGAAACCTGTGAGCCATTTAGCTTTTGAGGGATAAAAATCCTACCAGTTTTGTAGCTCTGGTATCCTCTGCCAGTTTGAGGAAAGGAAAGCAAATTAGGGAGTGTCTAGCACGGCTCTTTCAAAACAAAGCTAGAGGTGCGTTTCTTTAAATACCAACTGGAAGCAGGAAATATGAGTAGACAAGAGCTTAATTTGTGACTGGTTAATTCTAATACTATTTTATACCAAGGAAAGCAGCTCCAAGTGCCTCACTGACTCCGGATCATTAATGATCACCTTGTTTCCTGACACAGAATGAGGTGGGACGTGTTTCCAGTTCCCTTTTTTGGACAGAAGGACTTAGATCCACAGGACTTCAGAAAGTGGGCTGTTGTCACCCGTCCAGAGGAGTTGGTTTCCTCTCATATTGCAATGTCATCTGTACATTGAAGTGTGACAAACCAGTGGTAGACTTCAGATGTGAAGAAAATAGGAAATGCACAGGAAATGGAACACTGAATTATTCAGTTCAGTATTTCAGCCACCAAATCCTGCTCTACTGTAATTTTCCAGCTGAATTCTTTTCTGGATTGTGACCTAATGCAGAACTCGAAGAGAACCTTAATCTTGTCTCACAGCGAAAAGCTGCAGGGTCTGTGGCCACGGCAGCCCTGCGTTGTTGATTTCCCTGTGCCATATTTTTAAACAAAATATTTTTCCAAGTTAAAAGCAAAGCAAAAGAACAACGGCTAAGAAAGGAAACCAAATAAAATGGCAGTTACCATGGAGTCTTCAACATCAGGCTTGAAAAAAAAGAGGATTTTCAGTTCTATGGAAAGAAAAGAAAAAAACATGATAGAGAAACCGTTGCTAACATCCTACTTTATAAATCTGCCATTAAAACTGTAAACACAGGTTTAACAGTGGATTTTGTACCTTTACAGCTATTCTTTGATAGTATAAGAGAAAAATTAATCCTTTACAACCCTTGATTATCTGGGTTATAGCTTATTAACCATATCAATTCAAACTATTTTAATGTCCTTGAAAAAATAGGTAATTTTATTAGAAAGAAACCTATTTAAAATGCCTTCATAAAACATAATGATACAATTCATAATTAAAGAAATATTAGTCTTTCATGAAGTAGAAGAAACCAACATTTCCAAGGACTTGGTTACAACTTGTTTTGTTTTGTTTTATTCTCCTAGATGTAAAGATGAAAATAAATTTATATTGCCAGTTTTATGAGCTCTGGACTCAAGGTGAAGATTTACAAGTGGGTAAATCCTTGATACTATCAACATTCTTGGTTAACATTTCAACTGCATATCTGGGGACAGCCCTAGGATAACATCTATTATGTTGATAATCAGAAATGCACTAATTAATAGTGATTGAATTATGCTTCTTTTGATGAATGAGTCCTGCTCAGTATTTTTTAGAGTTCATGACAGTTCTCTTTTCTTTTCTTTCTTTTTTTTAAAGGCAACACTTCACAACTATGAAATCTTGGGACAAGGGTGAGCAAAAGAGGTGGGGTGAGGAGGGGACCTCATATAGAGGAAGAGCTCCTTAGACACCCCAGGTCCCATGACCAAGCCATGACCCTCAGACCAGGCTATTAATTGAATTTGTCGCTAAACACGGAGTTGTACAGTCTAATACTCAGAACAAAGAAATGAGCATGGGAAACTCCAAGTTGGTGACTTTGCTTTTATTTGTGTGACTCTTCCATGCAGTGATGTAATGTATAACAGAACATAAAAATACAGCCTTATACTGTACACACACTCAGCAAAAAGCACAGTACTGTGTAAATAAGGTGCAGTGTGCACAGAAGACACTGAGGCTGTCAATAAGGTGCAGAGAGAACAGGCCAGTTTTAGGCCCGCACAGCGCCCCGCGGCTGTGAGTCTCAAAGTTGTTAAGCAGGTTGGGTCGTCATAGACCTAGGATTCTTGGTAAGTGTACGGTTCAGTTTTTGAGACTTTGTGTTCATAGTACACAGGGGAGTTCAATTTCTAACAAGTCGCTGTCGATATTAAAAAATAATTGTTCTCGAGATAATGTGACTTTTCACGAGGAAAAATAAACTTTGGTCCCTCGGAGTCATAATTAACCTGGCGCCTTCTTCCTAGAGAGAAGTGTGAAGTGGTGCTCAAGCCAGTGGGCTCCTGTGGCTCCTCAGTGGGGGCCGAGCCGCTGCTCTCTGCTGTCCGCTTCCTCTCCTCCCGTGTCCTCCTCCCTCTCTCTCGCCTCCTCTGTCTTCTGCCTCCCTCCTGGTCACACACTCTGGCACGTCCCCAGGGGTGGTGTCTGCTAGGCGATGGACGGGGTAAGGCTGGTTGGGTTCCCCGAGCCCAGACTGGGTGGGCCGCACCCAGCAGTGCTGCGCCTCCCTTTCCAGGAGTAAGGAGCAGCGCTTCCTCCCTGCCTTTCCCGAGGGCTGTGTGGCCACGTCTAAGCGGGTCCCCTCAAACGGAAGTCACCTCTAACAAGATGCTCCTGATTCAGCTTAGGGGAAGCTCTGGAGCCCCATGTTCTACTAAAACCCAAGCCACCCATGTCTAAAGCACACAGCATTATTTCTGCAGTGTGGATGCTACAGGTGTGAAGCGCTCCTGTTTTCCCGGAGGATCACAAGGCGATGTTGACAGCACACAGTCGCTGCTGTGGTTTCCCTGGGCGACCAGCGCTGGGAAGAAGCCCGCATCCCTGCAGGGAGGGGACAGTATGGGCTGCATCTCCCCCACCTGGGTTAATCAGCTTTGCTGTCCACCTTGTTTTGTAAGTAAGTTACTGGAGCCCGGGCTTCTTTGCCTTTAAACACGGGAGGAGTGCCGATCTCACTCCCCATCTAGGTCAGCACGGTAAACGAGCCCAAAGCGGCAGGACCACAGAGAGGACTGCAGTGCTGCGGGAGACAAACCGACCTGCACAGTTTTCAGTGGGGAGAATGCAGCTGGAGGCCAAGAGGCAGGCGATGGCCCCACACACTCATCTCCAAGGCAGCCTCCGGGTCCCTGGCCCCTGCTCCCCACGGCCTCCCCTTTGCTGTGTTTGCTCCTCACAGGGTGAGGGCTGTGGAAGGAAGTACCGTGGCCCCAGTGGGATCCTGTGGTTAGTACTTATTTCCTGTTCACAAGATCTCAGCCTGTAAGGAGAGGTGGCAGAATGACCACTATAAATATCAGCGCTACTACTGCAGGGCTTTCACGCACACACACACACACACACACACACGCACACGAGAGTAGAACACAGTATCACAAGAAATTCTCAGTGGATGTAAGTGCAAACAAGCTGTCATACCTCTCACTGCATACCTCATACTGCATTTCGAGATGAGCTTGATAGAAAACATACACCATGATGTCCAGATGTTATTTTTGCGAATGGTTTAAAACAACAGTTTTCTTGGAGGGTGGTGGAGTGTGAGGCAATGTCTGGGGACAATTTTATTTTCATGACAGGAGAGGAGAGGTGCTACAAGCATAGCTCAATGAGCAGGACAAGGCCCTACACAGAGCCACACCCTGCCTGCTATGGTTTATGTCTGCATGTGCCCGCAAAGTCTCATGTGGTTATGGGGAGGGCTTTTTGAAGACAGCTTGTTAAACCTGGAACTCTTGTTTTCATGCCATCACCTCAGGAAACAGAGTTAGAGCATTTCCAGCTTGACTCAGCAGAGGGCCAGGGTCCTCACTTTGTAAACACCCTCATTCTGTGCAAGAGGAGGTGTGAGTGCTACACCTGCCCTGGGGCGGGTAGCCTACTTACAATACAGGGGGGAGAAGAGGCTTGCTCTCCCCTTCTGCTCTTGCTGCTTTGCCATCTTCTACCCCGTTGAAGTGTTGCCCCTGTGCCACGCCACCCTGCCTTGGAGCCAGCTGATTATGGGGTGAAAGCTCCACAAACTATGGGCTAAATAAACCTTTCCTTCCTTAAGTTTGGGAATCAGGTATTTCGTCTCAGCAATGAGAGAAAGGGAACTAACATACTACCCAAGCATCAGTAGTGCTAGGGTTATTCAGCCCTGACCTAAGAAAAGTGATGAGTTAAAGTGTATTTCAATATCTCAGACCAAATTAGTTCAGTTACATAATTAACATAACACTGTGTACTTTTGGTGGAATAGGAGTGTTGAGTTTGAAAAGTGGTGTTTCTACCTCGCTGTTGCCAAGTCCCAGCACGGCAGTGTTTTCTCCAGCGTCCAGCACCACACAGAATGCCGCATGGGTGGCTGCGCGGCAGGAGTTCACTGTTTGCTGGGTGTCGGGGCGTGAAGACTGAGGTCAGGGCATCAGCTCGGTCAGGTTCTGTCTTGGCTCCTCCTGGCTTGCTCAGGGTTTCTTCGCTGGGGCTTCATGGCAGAGAGGGAAGAGAGAGGAGAAGCAGAAAGAGTTCTCTAGCACATCCTATAATAAACTTAATGATCTCAGCACAGACACCCATGCTCATCACCTCATCCAAGCCCAGTTATCCCTCCAAGGCCCCGTGTCTGGATACTAACCATGCAGGTTGGAGCTCTAACATGCGAGCCTGGAGGAAACACAGCTCAGTCCGCCACAAGTGGTGATTCCCAAGGACCCACATGTGGATAGTGACCTGTCTCACAGACTGGAAGGCACTGTCAGACTTACAAGAAATTTGAAATGTTTATAGTATCATTTATAGTTCAATAAAAGTTTGCAAGGTTCATCGCATCTTTAAGGTATTGTATTCAGAGTCTCTGGAGATGAACTCTTTAGCTTTACATTTGTACATCTGAGATTAAGATGAAGTCATACTATTGTCAGTATGGCCATGTTTTAGAAATTTGATGTTTCTTAATTAAAAAGTAGGGGAACCATCTATTTTAGTGACCAGTTATGAGGAAGGCTGTATTTTGCTTGGGAATATCTATAGGCTCATTAACTGCCTCAGAATTTTGAAACATTAAGGAAATAACTAGGTATTAAACAGAATAAAGTCATTACATCTTTTTTTGTGTGTGTGCCACAAATGTCATGGAAATTCAGTTCAAATGGCATTTCTCAAAACCTTGAAATTTTTAACTCATAATTAAATGGCATGGGTTATAAAATAATCTATGCTTTATTCTTGTTTTGATGTGTGTTTCCATCCTGATTCACTGTCATTATAGTTGATCCTTTGATATATTTAGGTGCTAGAATCTAAATGGTTTATGGAGTCATAATTATTAAATAGTAGTGAAGAAGAGAAGCTGGGCCATCAGGTCCTATTTTCACCCACTATGTTTGATGAATAAGCAACCTGTTGTTTAAAATACCTATTTCTACTACTTGAGGTAAATCTATTTGGAGTACAAAATCAACATTAAAAAGTGTCAATAGCTTTTCTATATAATGAACTATTTGAGGAAGAAATCATGAAAACAATTTCATTCACATTAGATTTTTAAAAATACCTTAGGATCAACCTAACCAAGGAAGTAGAAAACCTCTACTATGAAAATTGAAGAACTCTGAAGAAACTGAAGCAGACACAATTAATACTGTTAAAAAGATTATATCACCAAAAGTAATTTAAAGATTCAGTGCAGTCCCCATCAAAATTCCAATGACACTGCTCACACAACTAGGAAAATACAATCCTAAAATTCCTATGGAAACAGAAAAGACCAGGACAGCTAAAACAGTCCTGAGCAACAAGAACAACACTGAAGACATTACAATACTTGACTTCAAAGTATACTACAAAGCCACAGTAACACAAACAGCATGGGACCAGCACAGAAACAGACACAGAGACCAGTGGAATAGAACTGAAGACACAAAAACACACCAAAGCAACCACAGCCACCTGATATCTAGAAGAATCAAACTAGACCCCTACTTCTTTGCTGTGTACAAATATCAACTCAAAATGGATCAAAGACCTAAGCTCAGGACCTGAAACTTTCAAACTGCTAAGAGAAAACATAGGGCAACCCTTGAAGCCAAGGACTTTCTGGATACGACTTCAGTAGCAAGGAAATGCCAGGAACTGGCAAATGGGATGACATTACACTGAGAAGTTTCTATCAGCAAAGTGAAGAGACAGTCTGTGAGAGGAAGAAAATGTTTTCCAGCTAATCCTCTGCCAGAGGACTAATACCTGGAATATAGAAAACAAACTAAAAACCCTTGCTATCAAAAGAAAAACAAATAGTTCAACCAATAAATGGGCAAACACACACTTCTCCCAAAGGACAGATGAGTGATAAATATGCGAGAAAACGTGTCTTTAGTCATCAGGGAAGTGCACAGGAAAGCCACACTGAGACCCCGTCTTGCCCATCAGAGTGGCTGTCACCAAGGTCACAGAAGACAGCAGATGCAGCTGCGGGTGCAGGGAAGGGAAGTCTACGCCGCTGGGGTGTGCGGCGCAGCCTCTGTGGAGTCAGCGTGGAGCTTTGTCCAAACACTAGAAGCAGAGCCGCCATTTGATCCAGCTGTGCTGGCCTTGGGATACACCCGAGGGTGTTCAGGTCAGCACACTGCAGAGAGCCAGGGAAGCCAGGGTCACAGGCACGACCCGCAACAGCCAGGACAGGGAGCAGCACAGGTAACCAGCATCAGACGGAAGGGCCGAGAAGACGGGGCGTACATACATACACGATGGAGTACTGTGCAACCATAAAGAGCGGTGAGTTTTGCCATGTGCAGAAAAACGGGTGAATCTGGAGATCATCACATTGAGCAGTTTAAACCAGACTCAGGAAGACAAGTGTACATTCTGCTTCATAAGTGGAATCTAAAAAGATGATAAGAAAATAGAAGGAAGACGACTGGCAAACCGGAGAAAGGGAGTATGTGTGGGAGGGTAAGGCTGAGTAACAGAGGGATGGTTATAATCAAAATACATGATGTGCACTAAACACAACAAAAAGGAAAGCAGTGACAGTCCCCAAGCGCCATGCCCCGCAGCGCGCCTGCCCCTCTACGGCAGTGCCAGCTCCTGCCCATCCTTGAACCTGTATTTCTTTGAACCACACCCATAATAAACCATCAATTTTTTAGCAGACAAGTAATGCATTTTAAAAACTGGGTTCTTTGGTAGGAAAGGGGCACTCTTCCCAGACCTCAGCTGTGTTTTCGAGTCATAGCTCTGAATGTCACTGTGAGCCACACACTTCTGTCTCTCGCTGCCTGGGAGGCCGGGCAGGTGTCCCTCTGGAGGCCACCTGGGGACAGGCCACCCAGGCAGGACTGCAGGCTCGCGAGGTCAGGACACCATTGCTCTGTCACAAAACATGGGCCAGGGGATCAAGTGAGGCAGGACGTCGTGGTCTCACCGCTCAAAGAGCTGGGATAACTGCCCGGAAGGACGCGTCTTGGGGGGCGGGCTGGACTGCCTCCTAAAACAGAAGCATGCATGTTTTCTGAAGTCCTAAAGAGGTGAGTAGGGACAATACCTGGAAACTACAGAGAAGCAGTTTCATTTACTATAAAGAAAAAGTCCATAATAGTATGAATTGTATCTTCCAAAAAACATTTCTTCTGCGGCTGGGAGGTTCGCTGAGAGTTTGAGGCCGGCCTGGACCACATAGTGCGATCCTGCCTCAATCAACAAAGCAAGCACGGTTTCCCTGCTGCATCACGACTCCCGTCTGGTAGAGCACAGACCTTAACTACGCAGCTCCAACAGTGCTTGCCTATGTGCACCTGTGTGAAGCACCTCACGGACAAGGCAGGAGCAGGGCCCACGCCCGGAGGCTCCTGGGGGTCCATGCCCAGCTGATGTTGCCCGCCAGAGGTGGCCACTGTCCAGATTTCTGTTACCATGGCTCCTTATGCCTTTCTCGCAGGTCCCCTGGCAGTGAAATCGGGGACCTGTACCATTCGGCTCTTGCCTTTTCATTGACTCCATAGTGTCTGGGATTTTCCGTATCATCAGTTGGGTCGTCTCCACCCGTTGCTGTGCAGTGCTTCAGTCTTGGCTTTCAGGAAGCGTAAACTGTGCTTTCCATGTCCGTTTGGCTGTGCAAAGATGGTTCACTGCGCCTCACCAGGTGCTGGGGCCTGGCAGTGCACACAGTGTTTTGCTTGGCTCCCTAACTGCCAGGGTGCCACCTCCTAATCCTCAGCCCAGGAGGCCTGCACAGGAGGTGGCAGCTCTGCCCCGAAGTCAAGGGTTGGGCTGTGTGTGGTCCTGTCCTGCCTCAGTCTCCAGTGTCTCCTGTGGTAACATTGCCAAAGTCCCTGCTGACTGACCTGGACCCTGTTTCTGACTGGCTGCCCCCTAGTGTGTTTCACGGACCGCCCTGGAGGTGGCAGATTCATGAGCCCGCCTCGCACTTTCTTGTCCCTTTGGCTTTGGCCTTCAGAGTCTTGCAGGGAGCCACCTCTTCCCTCTGCCTCCTGACTGTGGAGCAGAATGCCTGGCCACACACCTACTGGGGCCTGCTCCTCCTACACTGGCCGCTGGACTCTGGGCTCTGGGTCGGGCTTTCTCACCTGCCACTGGGAGGGCACAGCATGACAAAGCAGGCTGTCTTTGAGTGGAGCAAGCTGGACACTGACAGTGTTATGGCCCATGTCTGCATGCCCCCCAGATCCTGGGGCAGCCATGGTGGCTGCATCCAGGGTGTGCAAATGTGGAGTAGGGGTGTGAACTGGGATTAAGGGTGTGTGGTACTGGGTTTAGCATAGCTCTGGGTGTGGATAATGGGAATCCTACCCTGGGTGTGGGTGGTGCCACCCAAAAGGCAGGTGGGATAAAAGGGAAGGGGAGGCCTGCTGCCCAGTCTTCTGTTTTCCACACCATGGACTGCTTCCCCTCTGCCGAGCCAGCCGGCCTCGGAGCAGCCGATTATGGACTGAAACGTCTGCCAACTGTGAGCGGAAACAAACCTCTCCTCCTCTAACTTGTGGGTGTCAGGTATCGTGTCTCAGCCAGGAGAAAGTAACTGAGACGAGCACTTAAGAGCCCATGATCTATCGGAGAAGGCTGTGGTCTTGGAAGGGAAAGGAGAAGACCAGGCCGGCTGGCTGGACTCCACTCAGCACTGTCTGGTGGCGGCATCTGGGTCGGTAGCTGGCTGGCTGTGATCTGAGGCGGGCTCCGCTAGAGGACGAAGTCTGACTTTGACATTTTTGCCTCTGTGATAATGATGTCTTACATTTGGATATCTGTGAGAATGTGCCCTGCAAATCAACTTGGGAAGACAGGCAGAATCTAGTTGTGGTGTTTATAAAAAAAAGTAGAGGGTGATCATAACTCTCTTGGACCAAAAGAGGACCTCAAATACTGGGGGAGGCGGTAGGTGGAGTACGAACCATGCACTGTTATGGGAAGACTGGAACAGTGCCTCACACCTGAGGGACTCGAGCTTCTGAACACGTTCTTGCCATGTTGCAGGGGACTGAGAGATGGTTGATTAAGAAAAGCACCACTGTTTTATTTGCCTCTAAGTTTTAAAAACAAACGCTGGTAATTAAAGTCTTATGTCATGTCCTAACAATAACCATCATCCTATGAGGCCAGATCCTCATTTCTTAAAATTTCTTTCATCTATTTTGATAGATTTAGCAATTTCTGCAGTCTTCAATTACATGTCTGATGTGTCACAGACCATATTTATATCTCAGAAACTAACCACAATTTATCCATGTGTAAGTAGTTCTTTCCTATGTTCCCATAAAGCGACTGGCTTCTATTGTGTAAGAAAACCAAACAATTGCAGTTATTTCCCCAATGAAAAATGTTGCCTCACTAATACCATCTTGTACCTTGTGGTGTAAGTTTTTTGTTTAAATGTTGAATTACAGTGTAATCTTTTTGACAACATTGTTAAGTAGCAAATAAAACTGGCGTGTGTGGTACCAACAAAATACATTACTCAGTTGCTATGATGAAAAAATGAACAGCCACGACTGTTTGCTTAGACACAGGAAATGACAACTGCCATGTGACTCTTACCAGCTAGCAGCAATTTTAACACACAATTGACTATTAGATGCAACCTAATATCAAACATATTAAAATGTGATAAACACGTGTGTCTCAGAAATGATGAAACTGGATAACTCTGGTGAGGAAATGAGTTCTGTGCTCCAAAAATTTCGGAAACCTTGGGTCCACCACAGTTATGCAAGTTTCTTTTAATGTTGGACTTCAGAGACTTTAATATGCTAATAAGGATTGTGAGTCTTGTAGAGGAATAGTGTTTGGCAAATCAATTGCCCATAAATATCCTTTTGAATTTCATTTTTTTGGACATGGACTTGAAGAAAATAATTTGGAAAGTGCCAATGTAGATTGACTAAAAAAATAAGAGTTGGAAGGATATCAGGGATTGAATTGTAGACAATGATTTTTAGAAAAGCAGTCAAGGAGAATCAAGACCTAAAACCAGGCCAGTAGGTGTGCCGGGGCGTCCGTGGAAGTGCAGAGGTATTGTCAGAATGGAGCAGTGTGGCTCCAGACGGAGCACACCGAGCCAGAGGAGATGGTGCTGCAGGATTGACTGATGCAAACCACCTTTGCAGACACTGTACCGAGACCTGGAGGCAGTGGTGGATTAACGAATGGTCAGCTGAGCTGCGTCAGCGTGGCGCTGGGTGGAGTGCTCACCTGAGGACTGTTGCCAGCAGCACAAATGCAGAACCGGAGGGGAAGACGGTGCTGCTGATTCTCCTGGATAGGCGTGGCATACTGGCCTTCTTGATATGAACTTGACTGTTACCATCAGAGGAGCTCGGTTCCCTGCCGTTGCTGAGGTTGGCCGCGGTTCTCTTGGGGAGCTCTGGTCCTCACCTTGAGCCTCACTTCCTGACTCCAGGGCAGACCCCTCAGGTTGCTGGCACAGATCCTTCATCCCACTGGTGCAGACTTTCTAGCTTCCACCACTGACCTTGGGGCCTTCCCCGGGAGATCCTTGGTACAGACTTGCAGGAGACATTGTCGTGGGCTCTAGGTCTTCAGCTGGGCTCATGCAGGACACTGCTGTGGGATCCAGGCCTTCAGTTGAATTCTTTGGGTCTCTAGTGTGTGGACAGATCTCCCGCACTCTTCTGCATTTGACTCTTTGGGTGAATATTATAAAAGAATCCTATAAATTATGTTTCTTATATGAAATCCATTCTCTTACAAACCCTGAATACAACAGAGGCCATCGCTCCGGTCACCTCCTCTGTCAGGCTCTCATGTGGTGACTCTGCTGGGCAGAGGGAGTAGGTCCACCCTATCTTCCAGGTTCTCTGAGTCCTAGACCAGGCAGAGAATTTGAAAGGCTACAGTCTTAGACCTGCTTGCCCCAACATCCTTCCTATTTCTGCTCCAACTCAACAGTTGCAGGCTGCAGCGGCACCACACTGGCTCCTCCTTCCTCCTTGACGATGGCATTGGTAAGATGTCACTGAAGGGCCTGAGAAGGAAACCTGATCCACGGACTGGGGAGGGTCACGGTGGAGTATGGGGCATGATGAGTCCTGGTTTTCCCCACAGCTAGCACCAAAGCTCTGAATTTCCAGTTTATGGATTGTTGGTGATCACCCAAACCTTAGAGCGAGCCATTATCTATTAGACCTTATAGCTATTATCTATAAAGTGCAGCTAAGGTGAAGACTAAGTCAATAGCCAGAATTTGGGAATGGTAATAAATACCATTTTGTTGAGTTAAAAACATAGTGGGCTTGGGGTTCTATCCCCAGCACTTCAAAAAATTATTATCAGTGAGAAATTAAATAGCAGGAAAGAAGTTAATAATTGGAACTCTTTTTTTGTGTGTGTACAGGGTCATTAGACATAATAAACTCTGCCTTCTATATTAACAAGAAGTAATTCTTAGTTTTTAGAAGCATGGTGAGCAATACACAGTAAATGGATTCAGAGGAAATTCTCAGCAGTCAAGTGAGGTATTGTTGCTGAATCCCTTGGGTCTCAGAGGGCCCCAGGACACAGTCTTGTAAGATGAAAAGCAGAGTTCAGTTAGGAGGAGGTGGAGGAAGAAAACAGGTAGGATGAATCCAACCCGGAGTCAGCAAAGGATGACGGAAACGCGGCCTGCGAAGCAGTGAGGCCAAATAGCACTGCGGCACCAGCAAATAACAATTCTGTCTCTTCTAGGGCTCACGAAAGAGCCAAGTCCGGTTAAAGGTAACGGCGAGATCCAGACCCAGCTCTAAATGCCTAGACCGACTTCCAGTGTCTCTGCCGAGATCTTAGCCAGGCGACTGCTCCTCTGCCTCTTGGACAAAGACCCAGAGAGAGGGTGCTGCGGCTGCCCCATGGCCTGGCTGTGGCCTGCACCCTGCTGAGCCAGCCAGGCCGGCTCAGCTCCAGGGCAGAGAACCTTCCAGGGAGCACAGGGAGCCTGGCCTCTGCCCTTGCCTCATCCCACTGTGACCTGCCAGGATCAGCGGCAAGGGCGCTCCAGCTGGGTGCTGAGGTCAGACTCGATCTTCTTGGGTGGGCACGCAGCCTTCCTCAAAAACCTTTTATTTCCAGTTCACTGCCTGAGAACGGCGAGTTCTGGACACAGCAGGTGCTCACTTATTGGTCATTTACGTCGGACGCTCATGTCTTGGTTAGTGGGCACCCTCTCTGGTCCCCAGGAAAATACCTTGGTGTGTGATCCGTGAGGGCAGCCCTGTGAGGCGTGCAGTGAGGGGCCCAGCAGTTCCCACTGCACAAGTTCAAGCAAGGGAAACGCACTGCATTTATTTAAGAAGGAAGCGTCATTAATGTCCATCGCTTGTGTTTGCGCTTTACCTGTGTGTCATTTGTAAGTCAGATTCTCCTTGCTGGGTCTGGAGCTGGCCAGCCAAGCTTTCTGGATATTAGTATTGACTGGCTATCGGGTAATAGCCTACGCCATAATGTCATGAAAGTGATCACGGAAAGTGCTTCGGTTTTGAGACTACTAAATAAAAGAAATACCATTTCAATCTCTCCACTGGGAGATCTCTGTTGGTATTTTAATTTGTGTATGAAGTAAATGTACAAAGGGAGAAGGAGAACAAGGTGATAAAAGTCTGAGGGTACTTATTAATATTAAACAGGAAGAAGTATTTCACCCGTGACTCCTAACATTACGGGGCACCAGGGAATCTTTATATACAGTATTAAAGTCTATATTCTCAGACATGTATATGAATTTAAACATTTTGATATTTAATGGAAATACTATTTTTGACCTAATTATTATAATTTAAGGCATTCTCCTTAGGAAATAAAATGAATAAAGACAAACAAGTTGAGGATTTTGTCACAGCATAATTTATATCAAAAATTGGAAATGTATATAATAAAGAATAAATGAAGATTTAAAATACATCTGTGACATATCTATCAGGAGGAAAAATGTGACAGGAGGAGAATGCCAAGAATGAATTTAATGTAAAAATGACCAGACATAAACCACTATGTGGCAACCCTGAATATCATAAAACTTTAAATAAGCTAAATAAACATAAATAAATGTGAAAACGTCAACAGATATTATCTCTGGGTAGTAGAAGGCTGAGTAATTTTTATAAATTTTTCTTTTTTATGTTGTATTAGACTATTATTGCTAATTTTTCCTGTTATTTCTTAAAATAGAAGAAAATTAATGCAAATATTAAAATATGACATCTAAGAGATTTTTAAAAGGTTTTCATGGGAATATTTTTATAATATCAGATTTTTAACGGAAAATTTAAGATCCATTTGATCAAAGAATACATGTACTGAACAGGATTTATGCAAAGAATTAGAGCTATACCTTTTGAATGTCACCTTTGTGATCCCAGTTTCTGTTGAGTTCTTTCACTAGAAAAAATTATTTTCAGAGAAATTAATTCAACTGAAACAAAATACAACTAAAATATAACTTTAAAAAACCCCATTGAAATGAGCCATCATGAAAAGTTCATCCTACAACTGAAAATTTGTCACCTCTCCTTGTGATGCCTGCAACAAAAATTAGAATGCACTGAAAACTTCAAGCACTCTGCCGAGGAGTCAGCTGTCATGCCCCCCCCCCATGGTGTCACTGCTAGAACATATCACCTTCTGAAAATAGTCCTCAAGATGTTTACCTTCTGTGATTCAGTTTCACCTGCCCTAGCAACCAGTGGCTCCCTGCCTCCCACTGGGGCTGCGGAGCAGCCTCGGGCAGCCGGGAAGAGCGGGGCTCGCCACGCAGACCCGGCAGGTGCCTCACCCACACGCACAGCTGCGGTGGGGTCTCGGGGACCTGCTCCACTGCAGAGAAAGTAATGATCAGCTAGGACACCATGGCTTAACACACAGGCTGGGGACAGAGTGAAACAACACCGTGGAGCTTCCAGGTCTAACTGTCCCCAAGCATGGGCTTGAGAGTATGTGGAAACGGCTCTGCTCCATGCACGAATTTCCCTTTTAACAGCTGGTCAATCATCTTGCAAAACTGTTGCAGGTAAGAAGTGTCATTGAATCAGCAGAAATGTGGACCCCTGCTAGAAATACCCTTCTTTGTGTTTATTGCTGCATTATTATGAGCTAGATACAAGAGAACTCCCATCAAATACAGCAAAACTAAGGTAGTGAAACATACACAGGTATTTTAAAATAACTGCCAACCTGACAGGAAAAGGAGGAAGCACCCCGGAATCTGGAATGGCAGACATGGACACAGACCGACGGCCATGCAGACCCTGAGACCACACTTGGTGGGTTGGGAGCCCATGACAGGAGGTCCCAGCTGAGGGTCCCAGAAGACACAGGTCAGCCCAGCACTCTTCCCAAAACATGGGACAGTCAGGATCCTGCTGCAGCTCCAGAAAGAGTAGAAATCCTCTCCCGAGGACTCCAGACTACAGACCTGGACTGACGGAGCTGGAGCATAAATTCACAGCCAGACCATGATGCCGAGTAAAATAAATCAGATGCACCAGCCAAAAGGCCACATGGTGTCTCTTACATGAGAAACACAGGATGCACATAAAGAGCAAAATAAAAGACGGATAATAGGAGACACGGAGATGGATCTTTCTCAAAAGGGAAGGGGGAGAAGAGAGGGAGAGAGGGAGGGAAAAAGAAGGGGGGGAAGGAGATGCCTGGCCCATGTGATTGTCCTCCTGGCCCTAGGGTGTGAACGTTACCTACTGCAGGTGTGCACTAAAGATTTAAAACATTCACATCCCGTGTAATTAGCAAGACAAGAAAAAGCAACACCTCAATGTAAAATCTGAGTTTAAAAATATCTCAGGTTGACAGTGCCATAGGACACAATGCAGAAGCTAAGAGACCCGAAGGGACACACCCACTTTAAATTTAGGATGCGAATCCTTTCCACATATAAAGTTCCAAAGTATGAACTTAAGCAAACACAGTTAAATAGATAAAGAAATGACCTTCTGTGAGGAAGTCAGTAGACATGGCAAGCGATGGAATCAACCAAAGACACAGAATAATATTTAAATTTGTACAAAATAATTTGGAAAGGGAAGGGAAAGTATACTAGAGAAAATAAGATATGAAACTTGAACAGGAAAATGTCATGATAAACTAGATATAAACATAATAATTAAATTTATAAATTCAATGGGTGAGACACTATTGGAAGAGACATTAAATGATTTGGATTATTCAATGCATTAGAGAATGGAAAATTAGACAGTTTTTAGATGCATCTTCTTAGAAGTGTTTAAAAGAGTAAATACATTAAGATGACTGTGTCAACGATGGGGAGAAGAGAAGAGCCCAAAGAAGTGAGATAGTTATTCAGAATAGATTTTGACTGTCCTCTATAATCCCGCAGTGAAGATGAACAAGTGTTGGCGACTCACACTGACCTGTACGAACATGAGGACAGCAGAGTTGGTGTAAACGAGCTGGCCACAAAGGAGTGCTTGCCATATGGTTCAAGACACACAAAGTTCAGGAACAGGCACAACCAGAGCACAACATTTAAGGGTACATCTTAGCCAGTAAGGTGGGTCACTCTTAATCCCTGCATCCTGGGAGGCTGAAGCAGGAAGTTTGCAAGTTTGAACCCAGCTTGAGTGATTTAGTGATTTATCAATACCCTGTCTCAAAATAAGAGAAAGCTGGCCCTTTCCTTCAGCACAAAAGCCCTGGCTTTAATCCCTGGTAACACACACACACACATAAACACACACACACACATAAACACACACACACACATAAACACACACACACACACACACACACACGGATACCGGAGAGGGTCATAACACCCATGTCAGGAAAGTTTACCTTTACCGAGTGGCTGGGTCGTGGCTGGGAAGAATTACAGAGCAAGCAGAGGAGATGTCTCTCCAAGGTGCTATTCTATTTCTTTGAGAATGGAGTTAGTAGAGTAACTTTTTAAATTGCCTACTATAATGTTATATATTTTGCATGTATGTTTTCTGTCCTAATTATAAAAGATTAATAAAATTATACTAGCTCAATACGGTATACTAGAGGATATTCAGGAAAAAATACTAAAAAGAGAAATTTAAAAGCCTGGAAGACAGTCCAAAACACATGTAATCCCTTATCCCTCCAATACATAAGATTGTTTGCCAATATTCAAAGAAATGATGTTTGAAAAATTTCCAGAATTTTATTATAATTCTTAGATTCAGGAATGCAAGTGAATGACAAGAAAGCCACATCAAAATTTCTTTTTCAGTAAATCTGAATATAAAGAAATGATCTTAAAAAAGAGCCCCCCAAAAAACAAATTAACAATGCAAGAGTGGTAATGACAAATGACTTTTCAATAGCATCAGCGAACATTAAAAATCAGTAGAATAATATATTCATATAAGGAGAGAAGCTCATGCCAAAGTAGAGTTCTATACCCAGTGAAGAAATATGGCAGGGATAGAGAAAAGTCAGTGTAATTTTAATTCAAAACATAAAATCAATACTATTTATTATAAGTAGACTTCAGTTAGGAAATATGGATTCTGAGATGAAAAACCCATAAAGACAATCTCACACAAGAAGTGGTGAGGAAAGGCAATTGTAGATATGTGGTTAAAATAACCGACTTTATAAACAGTAACAGTGACTCCTACTTAAAGTTAGAAACTAAGAAAAAACTCAAAACTACTAGATAGTGACTGTAAACTGGAGAGGGGGTGAATATTATTCACTGCAAAGATGAGGAAGTGATTAATTTTAGAGTCCATTAAAATGAAAAGTGGTAAATGCAAATTTAAAATATCTCGGTGTCGTTAGAGCTATGAAAACAGATCACATTAAACTTGAGCTATTAATGAAAAATAAAATAGAGGGCCTTTCATCTAAAAGAAACCAAGAAGTAGGAAAGGAAAAAAAAAAAAGAAGAACAAGTAGACCACATAAAACTATCCGATAAAGCAGGAGAAATGGTGTGAGAGGGACCAGGTCCGAATCGGTATTCACGGGATAAGTGCTCTGTTAACAGAGTTTATCAGACCCAGCAGGCAGAGCAGAGCCCAACACCTCCGCATTCTGTTTAAAGAAACACATTCAAAGCGCAACGGCACAGGCCTGTGGGATGGGACAGTGCGGAGAAAAGCGAAGGAGGTTGGCAGTTACCGTCCCGCTGATGAATTCAGATTTGGAAATGGTGGAAACATAGCTGGAACTAAAGATGCTTAGAATCAAGTTCATGGCTGGGACGGTGTAAGCTAACGTTATTGAGCTCAGTGAGGAGCAGTCTCCAGAAGAGGAAGAAACCACGTGTGTGCCACCCTCAGGTGACGGGACACGTCTGTCTGAAGAGCCGCTAGACAATGACGACAAAAACAGGACCAATTGCATGTTTTCTCTGTTGCTGTTTAGGAAATTGCTTACACAATGAAATAGCACACAGGACTTTTCAAGCACGTGCAAATGGTTATGAGACTGACCAAGAGGAAGACTGTAAAGTGAGTCTCAGAAAATTACAGAAGTGGTTTGGTCCAGGTCACTTTCCCTGACCCTAGTTCAATGACATGGCACGTTTCCAAAGATATTTTAAAACTTAGGAACATATTTCTATGTCACCTGTGTATAAAAGTCATACTGGAACCTAGAGAAATCTTGAATTCCACAGACATGAAAATTACACAACCAACTATCCCGTGGGGGACACTCAGGGAGATGCTGTTGTGGGGGGTTTATGCCTGCATTAGGTCACCCAGGGCCTCAGATAATGTGCCAAGTGATGTAGACTCTCACAAGGGCAAGAGGACTCCGTGGTGCATCACCAGGGTGGCAGGAGCTTGATCTGGGGAAGAGCATGGGCTTTAGGAAGCGTCTGAAGCCAGACGAGCCAGGCCAGCCTGTCCTTAGGGAGGAGAGGCAGTGTCCTGGATGAAGGGGCGATGCGAAGTACATGGGTGAAGGACTTAGGAGACAAGGGCACTGGAAGCTGGCCAGCCGATGGCCGGGGCGGGGGGGGGAGGGAGAAAAGGAGCCAATGCACCGCGTTCCTAACACAGTGGATGGAGATCCTGTCTCCTGAAGTAGGGGCAGGGGAAAGTGGTGGTGGCCGAGGGAGTCCAGGAATCACTCTCTGTTGCCGTGGGAATGGATGGTTTCTCAGGAAGTGTAGTGGAGTAGTGGCCCAGGGCCACACTCTGAGAGACAGGTAGGGTGGGAGACCTGGGACTGAGATTGAAAAGGGGGACTCAGCAAGGTAGCACAGAAATCAGCAAGGTGAGTTGTCCTGGAAACAAGTGAAGACCATTGCCCTGTATCTGTGAATAAACAACGATGACAAATAAGAGGTCAAGTGGGGGGAACTCCTTGGGGCAGTGCCACCTAAAGTTCTCCAGTGACCTTGGTGACGCCTTATTTTCTGGAGAGCTGAGAAGCAATGGGAACAGTGAAGATCAGCTTTTCCTTAATAGAGCCTGGGGCTCCTCTCCAAGTCATCTGGGAAGGGATTGGAAAATCTGATGGAGAGGCCTTAAAGCATCTAAACTTCAGACTGGAAAATAGGATCAGAGGCTGAGGGTCTCCACAGGGTCTTGAGTTTGAGGAATGTTGCTTTTCCACTGATCAGGCAGCAACTTGGAGCAGCTGACATGCTGATGAGGAGGCTGGACAGACAGAATGAAGGCCAGGGGCACCCCAGGCAGAGGGGCACTGTACGTGAAGAGGCAAGAAAGGAAAGGATTTTGCATATATGTGAACAATTAGCAGTTAGAAACTGGCTTTCTTGGACCAGCGTTTTACAAAAAACAATATATAGCAATGTTCATTGTTACAACTTTTATATTTAGAGTGTATGAAATATTTTCATCTTGAATTTGCTACTTTAGTTCTTTGGAACAAAACGTGGGCCATGTGGCCTTGAACTCATTAGTGGAAGGAACAGTTGGGCTAAGGCAAAGTCTGGTGTGATTATATTACCAAGAGACCGAATTACAAACATGTAATTGAATGAATTCCCTTGGAGTGTATTTCTTTGCTATGGTGGTGCTTTCAAAACAAATGGCACATTGAAAACAAGTTTCTTACTAATATCTAGTACTCTTCCTTTATGTCCCAGGAACACATGCCTAAGTGGCCATTTCTCAATTTAGCCAGTAATCATTTCATTTTAATCAGCTAATTACTGATAGCCCAGATGAACATCTTGCATGCAATTTTATTTAGCACATCTCTTAGAATGAGTGAAGTGTCGGAACATCTCAGGTACACTGCTGGAAGCACCAGATGCGCTGGAAGAGTGTTGCCTAAAACATCTGGAACACTATTCAGTATGAAAAGGAATAAATATGTTTATGGGAGAGGCGTTCACATCTTCTCTGATCAGGTCGGTTCAAAGATTTCAGATTCCATGCACTTTCTATCAAATTTTTTTTCCTATGGAACTTTGGATGGAATTACAATTTATGATGTAGATTCTTTGACCAGGAGGCAAAAGATTAATCCTTTTTAGTGGCTGGGTTTGACAATTTTACTAATAAGGTATCATGAAGGATAAATTCTAAAAACCTCTTATCCAGTTAAGAGAATTCTATAGGTTGTTTTCTATTTTCTTAAGGATTTGTTGGAGGACAAAGGGTAACTGATTGCTTAGGAACAAGACGTGTGATGGTATGTTTCTTCGATGACAGTTAGAGTTTGTGGAATGCCCCTCTGAATTGTGTAGATACCCCACTTTACCTGCATTCTTATTTCTGCTCCTTGTGGATAGCAGTCTTTGTAAGGTAAATATTCTTTCTCTTGTTTTGCTGTAAAGGAAAGTAATTGGAGGTATCTGGCAGCCTACTCGTAAGTTAATCACCAGGAGGGCTGGGATCAAACATTGTTATGGTTTGTGTTTAGATGTCCCCCAATGCCTCATGTGACCCTAGGCTGCTTTTCTTTGGAGGTAGCTGATCTAGAGTGTATGATTAATTCCCAGTGCAGTGCTAGGATTAAGGGTCTGATTGCTCCACCTGCCCTGGGGTGGGCAGCCTGAATACAATAAAAGGGACACAAAGATAGAAAGAGGCTGTCCTCTGTCTCTTTCCTCTCTCTCTCTCTCCCCCCTCTGTCCCTCTCCATCTCTCTCTCTTTTCACTGCTTTTGGTGCCTTCCACCAGTTGCCCCTTTGCCATGGCCACCCTGCCCTAGAACCAGCCAAAAATGGACTGAAACAGCTACAAACTGCGCTAAACTTTTCATGCTTTAACTTTACATGTTGGGTATTTTGTCTCAGCAACGAGAGAAAAGTAATCAGTAACAGGACATTTAAATCCAATTTTATGGAAATATCTGTTCTCCTTTATACAATGTTCTCCTACCCAAAGAAACTGCCTATTTTTATTATATGCTACTTATGAATTTTCAGATAAAGATAAAACAATTTATTTAATATTTATTGTAACTGAAGGTACAAAAGTGATCTGAAAGTTGATTTTTCTTGCTTGTTGTTTTTGAGAGCTTAGCTTCATCCTCTTTAGAGGATGTTTATCCGGCAAGTGGCAGGCAGTGCGGAGTGCAGGGCGGTGCTGCGTGACCCGAAGTCCCACATGAATGGACGTGCAGCTCACTGCCACCCCCTGCACATGTCGGTGACACAGTTTCCCTGGATGCTTTGCCCAAATTTCCTTATCTCAGTTTTCTTTAGTCAGCGCACATTTCGGCCTCAGTAATGTGGGAAGAAGCAGCCTCTTCCAGAGCCTTATTTTTAATGTCTAGTTTAGTTTTGGACCGTGATGATATTGCCCTGCCCCCCCCCACCTATGTTACTCCTTTTCATAAAATAGGGTGGCCCAGGTGGGGCACCCAATTCTGGAAAGACTGGCTGATGCTGGGGACTTCCTCAGTGTGCTCCTCTGCGTGGGACGGGATCCCAGCACCTGCCCTGGCGGGCGCCTGCTGGGATGCTTCGAGCTCAGGTGAGCAGTCACGTGGAGATGGCTCCTGACACAGCGTCAGGTGCTCAAACTGGGAGGAGAGTGGGTCAGAGAAGCCCCTGGGACACGCTGCACCCCACAGAGACCAGGCTTCTTTGGTCGCCTCTGCCCTTCTGAATTGGTTTTGTTCACTTGACAGATGTCTGGGGGATGTGCTGGACACACTTAAAATGCTGTGTGTTTGATTACATAAAATCAGTAAAATTTCTTTTTTGGCCTCCGTGAGCTATATGTTTTACCAAAGGAGACCACAAAGCAGATAAATGGGGCAAACATGGTGTATCGAATAGTAAATTCTAGAAAGAAAGCCAAATACAGACTGGGGAGGATGCAATGGGGAAGGATTGTTTAACTGGGGTGATCAGGGAGCCCCTCGAGAAGGGACATTTACCTGAGGCGTGGCATATTGGACCGTGTCACAGGGATGTGCCGGGGGGGGGGTGGAGAGTGTACAGGACCCACGCGGGCTGGTGTGACACACAGGTCTGAGGGTGACGGGCGGAGCTGACTCACAGTCCCCAGGGACCCGGCCTTCCCCCAGCCCCCCTCTTCATAGGTGGAAGGCTGTCGGCCTGCATCCAAGACACACGTTTAAGAGGATGAAGTGAGGAGAGACAGGAAAGGGGCGCCAGGCGAGAGCTGGGGCCCAGGGAAGCCTGTGCCCGAGCTTCTCTGCCCTCCTTCGTCCCTGTCCCTGTCCCTGTCCCCGTCCCTCACACAGCTCAGCAGACTCCAGCTCCTGGGGCCGGAGGTGAGGGGCACCGGTCTCTCCTCTGAGGCAGGGGAGCATGCAGGGCACTGTGGTCCTTAAGCAGAGGCGAGGAGAGAGGAGAGTGCTGGAAAATGGGGAGCAGAGTGGTTCTGCAGATGCGGGGCGAAGTGGCCCACTCCGCCCCGCTCTCCCAGCTTCCAGAAGCACACCCACTCGTGTCTGCTACTCAACAGTTTTTGCCCTACCAGTCAGGCTCCTTCAGAAACACAAAAGTTACTCCACAAACGTCTCCAGAGTGAGTGGGGCTTTGTTATGTATGTGCTGATAAAGGCTTTGTTTAGAACAAGTGAGGAAAAGACTCACTTTTATACTCCCATTTCGTCTCTGCATTGGAAACAAATGAAAGGACCGTGGGAACCACATACCATAATCAGCGCAGAATATTCTACGGCATTAATTTGAGATCTAAACAAGTGCTTTCCTAGGAAGTGGAATTCTCTGACATTCTTTAAAAATATCTGACAAAATAAAAAAGAATATTGTTTCCTTTTTCTTCACAAGTAGGAGTATAATACAATAAACAGAATTTCCTTCAAAACCTTTTTAAGAAAAAAAAACTATTATGCAAGTATCACTTATAGTTGAAAAGACTGCAGTGAGTGCTTTGCTTTCAACTTCCTGAGAGGGAGAAGGTTCTGAGGAGGACATGGAGGAGCCCGGCTGGGAGCAGCTCGGCTCCGTGGGGGTAGAAGGTCGAACAGTCGCTCGCGACGTTCGGCAGAGTTGCGTGCTCCGTTTTGCAAACTCATGCACACAAGCATCTGAAGTGTTGCTTGCTCTCTCAGACACG
The DNA here is from genome assembly GCA_004027295.1 of Dolichotis patagonum. Taxonomy (NCBI): domain Eukaryota; kingdom Metazoa; phylum Chordata; class Mammalia; order Rodentia; family Caviidae; genus Dolichotis; species Dolichotis patagonum. The sequence goes on along the minus strand of PVJX010015512.1, from coordinate 15,250 downwards.
AAGGTTGTGAATACCGAACCTGGGGAGACTGCCCATCCTGTCCTCCATGTGAGTCCTTCCTCCCACCTGTCCTTCCACGCCACAGCCCCTCCTTACCTGAGCTGCTTTCTGGGGCTCTCCCTGTGGTTGAGAATTCTTTGTTCAGGGGGGGTCTATCATTTAGGGGTGAACTAGAATAGTGTTTCCCTAAATGACTCTTAGTTTTTAAGAACTCGATAATTGAATAGGTCTCACAATACAATCCGTTCTTGGAAAGTTTTTTATGGCTTGTTTTATTGGTCTTATTTTGTTGTTAATGTAAAAGACCCAAAACCCCAATTTAGGCCCAATAATGTTCAATTGTCACTGCTGCTATAGTAATGGCTCTGTATAAAGACCCATAAACCACAGCGCACTCTTGTACAATGCTTAGTCAGCCGCCCTCCTAGTAATGAGAGCCTTTTAGTCTTTTCCATTAGCACAGAGGCGCTGTCTTTAGCACCCTGAGAGTGATGAAGTTTGTCATTAAGCAAAATTTAGTCTTTTTGGCTCTTGCGGTCCTCCTCTGTCCCCATACCTGTGGGCCTCACTTTCCGTCACTTTGTCAGCTTGGGTGAAATACTCTGTGCATCCCAGTGTTCTGTTTCCAGTGGACATCATTAGAATCTGGGCCTGGCCAGGATGACGTGAACGTGCCTGTTTAAAGGTTCTTGTTTAAGGGGCCGGGGATTTAGCTCAGTGGCACAAGCAGCTGCCTGGCCAGCTGGAGGTCGTGACTTTGATCCCCGGTACCAAAAAAAAAAAAAAAGATTCACGTTTAAGCTGATGACAGTTTGCAGACGGCTTGTGGATGGCAGTGCTCGCCTGGAGAGAGCCACCCAAAGCCCCGTAAGGGACACTCCAGTCTCCAGCAACCTGGGGCGGTGTAGGTTTGCGGGAGCACCGTGTCCTTTGTGTAGGTTTGTGGGAGCACCGTGTCGGCCCCGTCGCCTGCTTCCCACACTTTGGGTCAGGCTGCGCAAATGAGCGCCTGCTCCTCCTTTGATCTCACCGACATCTTCACTTCATGAAGCCCGTTTTGTTTCTCACTCTGAAGCCAATACCCATCTATTTCAAAGGGTTGAAGAATTTAGGGAAGTGGAAGAAGAAAGCAGCAGATTCTTGATACTCAGGAAAAATATGGCTCACTTGAACAAAATAGTGCCATTTGCAGTACAGCTCTACCCTGATGAGCCCTATTTTTGTGTGTAAGGGTTGCTTCTTTTTCTGTAGAAAAAAAAATCCTTTATTGTTTGTGGCACTGTTTCTGTACAATCAAGCAGACTGCTTGGATTCAAATCCTGGTTCTGACATTTGCTGGTTCCATTAACTTGAGTATTTTTTAAAAATTTCTAGGGAAACCTTCAATGAAGAATATAAAAAAGATTTAGAATATCTGAAACATAGTCAAAGAGATTACCGAGAAATTAAAAACTCCATTGAAAGCTGGCAAAACTGCTTGAAAGAAATTAAAGATAGACTATCAAACCTTGAAGACAAGTTTGCAACTTGCGATCATGAAAGGAAAGATCTCTTAAAAATAACAAGGAACCAGGAAGTAACAATACAAAGGCTAGAAGATGGCAAGAGGATCTATAACTTAAGAATAAAAAATATGAGTGAAGAAGCAGGTATAAACACAAATGAAATACAAAGGCCATTTACAGAAATAATTAAAGAAAACTTCCCAAGCATAGGAAAAGGAAATGATATTCAGATACATGAGGCATACAGAACTCCAGCCAGCTATAACCAAAACACATCTACATCCAGACACATATAATAATCAAGATCCCAGAAATTCAACACAAGAAGAGTATTAAAAGCTGTCAGAGAAAAGAAACAGATCACCTATAAAGGAAAACTCATCAGAATCACGACAGACTTCTCGACACAAACCATCAAAGTAAGAAGAGCTTGGAGTGAAGTATTCCAGGCCCTGAAAGAAAATAACATGCAACACAGATTGATGTACCCTGAAAAACTATTTCTCAAAATTAATGGAGAAATAAGATGCTTCCATGACAAAGAGAAACTGGGGGAGTTTGTGACCACCAATGCAACCCTACAAAAAATACTGAATACATTCTAGAGAGACAGAAAAAAAGACCATGGTTTCAAGAACAGCGACAGAGGAGGCTCACTGAATGGGGCTGACAGTGGAATGATGGGGAAAAGTAGACAACCAATGGCAGAAAAATAGCACGGCAGAGATGAGGCAGAGAAGGTTGGCCATAATCACTAACAAGGATAACCTCGATATCCTAATAAAAAGAAACACAGGCAGATTGGATCAGGAGATGGGGTCCATCAAGATGCTCTATACAAGAAATGTATTTAACCTGAAAGAGGGTTTATGGACTGAAAGTCAAAGATGAGAAAATAATGCTCTATGTGACAGGGAACCAGAATAAAAAAGTGGGGGTAGCTTGCCCATCAGCTGCAGATTGGTTGGAAAGACAACACTTTTATACAATGCTCAGCTGTAAGGAAGGAAAACCTTGAGGCTCTTGTAGGTAAATGGGTACAACTTGAGACCAAGCTCAGAGGTAAAAAGGCTCAGAACCACTTAGGTAAATAGCAGGTTGCCTCCCTTCTCTAAAAACTGAAGGAGTTAGTGGGATACAAAACATACAATGCACCCTGTGAATGTGAAAGGGGAGGAATTGTCTAAATAGGGAAGGCAGAGGATGTTGGTAATCTTGTATCATGATTTGAAACCCATAACCATTTTTGATTTCCTATTAGCTTGATTTGAAGCCCTGTATTGCTTTCATTGTTTTGTTTTGACTGATTTTATCCTATTCTGTTTTATTTGATAGTATCAAATCTGATGGTATAGGCAACTACTTTGAAGACAATAAGATGCACTATGATACCCATTGTTGTTTGACTATTATCTTCTCTTGAAGTCTCCATTGTTTGGTTTTTACTGGGTTTTTCCTGTGCTGTTTTGTTTAATTTTATTACATCTGATGCTGTGGGCAATTCTTTTGAAGATAACAAGAGGCATTATGGTAGCCATTTTTTATCTCCTTGTGTTTTGTTTTTAAGTCATGTACCATGTTCATCCTTTTATTTTGATTGACTTTATTTTGTTTTGTCTCATTTGGTTTTATTCTCTTCAAAATAAAAATAAAAATTTCTGTGCTTTAGCATGGGATAAATACCTATTTTACAGGATTATTATGAGGAGCACATAAGTCATCATGTGGTAAGTAGTTAGGGCCGAAACTGACGTGTGCTAACCACTTAGCTGTCAGCCTTTGCTACTGTCACTGATGGGGGAAAAGCAGCTTTAGCTATAGTTCTATATTTTATTAGGTGAAAAGATACAATTAGTGTTTCTACCAGAAACTGGTGCCATGAAATGGGCTGTCCCAGAGTACCGGTTCCAGTTCCTCATTAACATCAGCAACTGAAAATACTGTCACCCAGCCTTCCTTGATGGTCACAATGAATGATGCAGTGTTCATGGAAATTGTTGGGACAATTTCCTGTGAAGAATTTTCTGTCTCTGCATGTTTTTCTTCCTTCTATTTTCTGGAATGGGGCTGTGATGATGGGCTCTCCAGTAGTCTTCTTGGATTTGGAGGCAACCTTAAGGGTTTTGGAGCAGAAAGACTAAGGGACCTCAGCCCCAGGATTATAAAACAGTCATCCATCAGTCTCTGCACTTCTTCTCTGCAGAGGGGAAAGCACCCTGATTTACCTTTCTGACCCCAAATGTGCTCTCTAACGGAACACCAGTGGGTCAGATTACCCAGCCCTGCCCTGCAGCCTCTCCTCTTTCTGTCTGACCAAAGCTGGCATTGCCTACCAGGCTCCATACGTTGCCTTCCTGTTTTTCCTGGACTTTTCATCTCTCAGTGCCCTGTCCTTTTCATCTTGTCTCAAATTTTAAGAGGAATTCACAGTGGAGAGAATTATTCCTGTGTTATTAGCAGTAAGTAGCAATATGCTTCTTCCCTCAGTCCCTGGCCACTAAATTAAGAATTTTCAAAACCCTTTTTGTGACTGTTGTGTGTTTCCAAAGAACACAGCTGTGATCCCCTTGGCCATTGAAACATCCAGAGCGTGAGCAGCTCCTTTTCTGTCAGTACATTCTCGTGTCTGCAGTTGGGAAGTCAGATCTTTGTAAATCGACTTACCTCTGGGGATTAATACCGATGGCCCCAAACAGAGGGAGGGTGCGTGGTGATTTTTTTCTGCTTGGTTTTGATCAGTGGCCTAAATAATCCATTTTCCTTCAGATTCCATAGAAGTCACTAATTAAAACATTCAATTCTTTACTTCCCTTGGCCCTGCGTCCCCTGCCCCTTGCTCTTATTGTCCCTCCACCCAGCCTGGCCCTGCAGGCTGGGCCTCCCTGGACACTGCAGCGGGGAGCAGGTCACACAGTAGGTCTTTGACAGGCTTTGGGGTGTGTCGTCACTTCCTGCAGTGCTGAAGTTTTATTACACAGGTCAGGTACCTGCGCAGCATTACTGAAAGGTCCTTCCCGAGTGAGCCCCCTTGGAGGGCACTGAGCAGCTGGCCTCGCATGGATGGGTCTGCGACGAGGACCGCACCACTGCCTTCGTCCTCGTCCCGCTATACACAGAGATGTGAGGGGCCGCAGCTCCGTCACTGTGCTCCTGTCTCTCCGGGGCCACAGGATAACACTGGTCAGGAGGCCTCCAATGATCACGGAGGCCCGGAGGCCAGAGCATGGCAAGTTCAGACCCAGGCTGAGAAGCTTAGAGAATTCATGAAATTCTGTCTCAAAATAAAAAAATAAAATTAATAAAGGACTGGCTCAGGACAAAGGCCCTGGATTCAGTCCCCAACACTGCACTAAATAAAAGAAGTAAATAAAATAATATAAAATACAAATAATCCCTAGTGGTGTAGCAGTGCTTCTCCTTTTAAAAATTCCATCTCTCTGGGTCAATGATCTTTCCTGCACATTGAGAGCTGTGGTTTTCTTGATTGGTCTGAGCTGGGAAGGGCATCTCTCTCCTCTCCCTGTGTCTGTCCAGTGAGTGTCCTGAGCCCTGGGCTTTGATGGCACCACTGTCCACGTGGCCGCTGAGTGAGGCGATGCTGCTATTAGCAAGTGCACAGGTGTGGTGGACTAAGAACTGGTGGTCCGTTTAACACCAGCTGAATCAGCCTGGTGTGCGTGGGGGGCCCACATGGGAATTGTTGCCAGGCTAAAAAGGAGAACTGGAAAGGAAGAACTGAGTGATTTTTGATGCTGTTGGTTCTCCTGTTGCCGTGGGTTCTCCTGGAGGAGATTGTTGAGCTTCTTTCCTGATGTGAACTTGGCTGTTATCATCAGAGGAACCCAGGGCCTCATTGCTGAGAATGGCTGTGATTCACTTTGGGGGTGCTCTGGTCTTTACTGCTTCCTGGTTCCAGAGGGGAAGATGTGTGCTGCTCAGTCTCCAGGAGAAGCTGTCACGCTGGCTTCCTGATATGAACTCTTCTGTCTTCATCATCAGAGGAGCTTGGAACCTTGCTGTCACTGAGGATGGCTGTGGTACTTTTCAAGGAAGCCCTGGTTCTTATTTTGAGCATCACTTCCTGGCTCCAGTGCAGAACCCTCGACCTACTGGCACAGATCCTTCATCCCGCTGGCATAGACTTTCTAGCTTCTACCATTGAACTTTGAGCATTCCCAGCACAGATCTGTGAAAAAGATTTGCATGAGTCCTTGTCGTGAGCTCTAGGCCTCCAGGTGGACTCCTGGGAGACACTGTCATGGGCTCTAGGTCTTCAGCTGGACTCATGCAGGTTATTGCCATGGGATTCAGGCCCTTGGCTGGATAGTCTAGATCTTTAATGTGTGGACAGATTTCCTACACTTTCTTTGTATTTGACTCCTTCAGTGACCGTTATAAATAATACTATAAAGTATGTCTCCTGTATATAATTGTTTTCCTTACAGCCCCTGACTATAACAACAGGGTTAACTGCCATCTTTTTTTTGTTTTGTTTTGTTTTGTTTTTTTTTAAGACAGGGTCTTGCCATGTGGTTCAAACTGACCTTGAACTTACTATGGAGCCCATGCTGGCCTCAAACTCACAGTGATCCTCCTGCCTCAGCCTCCTGAGTGCTGGGATTTTGGGCATATGCAACCACAGGCAGCTGTTCCCTGATATTTTAAGGGCATTTGTGGAATTTTGAAACCCTGGAAATCATGAGATTAACCACTTGGAGGTGGCGTTTGTATAAAAGAAGGTGGCTGGGGATTTAGCTCAGTGGCGTAAGTGCCTGCCTGGCAAGCGTGAGGTCACACGTTCGATCTCCAGTACCATAGAAGAAGAAGAAGAAGAAGAAGAAGAAGAAGAAGAAGAAGAAGAAGAAGAAGAAAAGAAGGCTGCATTACTTAGGGGTGGAAGGACTCAGGTTTGGTTTAAATCAGAGATCAGTGGCACTAACTCTTTGGTGTTGACATGAGGCCTTCACAAAGCCTCTTTCCTCTCACTCACACAGACACACAGTCCCATTTATTTTGGCTCGATCGCAGGCTGCTGCTTCCTTGGTCAGAAATGCTGTGCGTTGGCTTTGGTGCCTCAGTCCTGCTATGTGATGTGCATAGAAGTCCTCGGTCTTCACCATGAGGGGTAAAGGTCTTCATGGTGGCTGGTTTGGACCGTGTTGAAGAATGTTGCAAATACTCAGTGTGTTAAAAAATACAGTGAATAATTAAATTTAAAAATTGTACAGGAAGAGACAAATTGTCATTAATCTTCCTCAAAATATGCCCTCTCGATTCAGATATACTTACCTTAGTGTTACTGGAGTAAGTTCTGGAAGTCCTCTCCCGTGAGTGTCTTCACCTGTACTGCTGTACCTGCCTTGCTGTCATGCATCAGCCCAAAACATTGATCTTCCGTGGTCATTTTGACATTGGGGAGGAGCCAGGAGTGTGGTGATCTGGTGGTGAGGTGGCAGGCGGGGTACCCGTCCTGATTTTATGAACATGGCCCTTGGCAGCACCATTCACCGTATTCTTGATCAGAACTTGTGGAAACACAAGGACCTCCAGTGCTGCTTCAGAAGGTGGTAAGAACAATGGGTAAGTGTGTTTGCAGGGAGGATTTCAAGGCTATTTTTGGTAACGGGGATCGAATTTACAATCTCCCGCTTGCCAGGCAGGCACTTGTGCTGCTTGGCTAAATCCTCAGCCCTCACTGTGTATCTTGATCTCACCTAGTGTATCAATCACCTTAGCTACCTGTGGATATTTCTGCCTGAAGTTCCTTGACATATAAATAATCACATCTGTTGTCAGCCGTCGGTATAAAAGAGAACACACCTGCAGGCTTTCGCCGAAGTGTTCTTTCTGTGGAGAAGCGACGCTGCTTAGTCCTCTGTGTTATTCTTACATCATCGATGTTATCACAAAAACATGCATTTTCCAGTCTTTATCTTTCAATAAAGTTACTACAAATGGTGCTTTAACAAAAAAGGGTGATGACCTTATGTGATGTGGGCACATTATGGTCACTTCCCCCTTTTCCTTCTTTTTCTAACTGTCATGTGCTGGGCCAACAAGAAGAAAGCAGAGAGGAAAAGGGACTAACTGGCGATCTGTGGTTGGGGTGGCTGCTGGGGAACTGCTGCTTTGCCTGGAGGAAGCGCTTGTGATTGTTCTCCGGGGTCTTGTCACCTCCCCCCTCCTGAGACGTGACATACAATGCCCACAGCTCCGTGACATGTGGCCTCACAGTTTCCGAAGCTGAGGCTGCTGCAGGGCAGACACAGTGGCGGCCCCCACCGTGGAGACCGCTGCTCACCTAGGCAGCCTGGGGCGGGGAGCCAGGGAGGAGCCAGGGAGGGAGGAGTGCTTCCGGCTGGCGCCTTGGACCCCTCTTCCAGCCGGCCCCACCCCAACTGCGGGTCAGCCCTGAACTCAACAGGTGAACCCCCTGACAGCACAGCACCCCATGATCCAGTCACTTCCCAAAAGCCCCCTCCTGAGCTCTCCAGGATTCGGGGGTCGTTCTTGATCTAAGCCGCAGCAGATGGGGAATCACACTCATTGCCACGGAGGAAGAAACAGTATTCTTTCACACAGGCAGACTTACATGTCTACACACTTAGCTCTCTTTTCTATTTTTATTTCCATACCCTAACTCCACCTTTCCAGGGAGACTTCCGCGGGCTACCTTATTAAAACTTTCAACTCCTCCCCCCTTAATTTCATATACTTTTCCCTACCTTACTTTTCCACCTCTGTATATAATAATTATCCAACAATTTATCTCATACTGAATGGTTGAGACTTTTACTTCCTGCATATTCCAAGTTCCTAGAACATTTTATTCCATAATAGATACCCAGTAAATACTTGCTGGTAGAATGAACAAATGCATTAGCAAATAAATCACCATGAAGGTCAGTGTCCAAGCACTAATCTCTTTTGAAATGTCTAGCAGGGATCTCAGGATTCTTGTTTTACTTAGCTTTTTTAGTTATAGCCTTGTGACCAAAATTTGCACGATTTTTGCTGTTGTTTTTTAGCTTTACTTATTGAATCTGGTTATCCTAAACATCAGTATTAATTACCTGTGTAGAAAACAGTAGATTATCTAGGTTATTTTGATATTAGGATTTAGATTTTGACCTTCAATTCTTTCCATTAGTGAAATTGGAAGAGTGCTTTTGAACTTTTATAAAAAAAGACTTTGCTATGGATTGCATTTCTGCTTTTTTGTGTGTGTAATTTATTTCAGCTTGTCAAAGTATCTGGCATCTTAATTATTTTATACTTTCATTTTTATTATGCAAAATTATTCAGAATAAAACATGCATATTCTAAAAAAAAGGGTAACATGCGGACAGTGTTGCGAAACTCCAGGTGGGAGCTGTGACTGTCATGTAAAAATGACATATGTAAAAGTTATAAAATATACAACTGAAGCGTTTGAAGGAGAAGGTGTCATTCGGGGGAGATTTATTCTCAAAGTCATAAGAAAAAGATGGGAGGTGGTCCCACCTGTTCCTTCTTGAGGTCCGCGTTGCATTGCCTTGTTTAACGGCAATTTATGTGCTGTATTACAAACAACTTAAATCTGAAAAAAGAAGACAAGCTCTGGCCTTATGGAATGTAGATGAGTCGGGAGAGTGGTGCACAGTTGCAGAATTAAATATCTTTGCTGAGTTGTTAGGGCTCAACACTTCAATTCAAAACCAGTGACACAGGAGGAACATAAAAAAACACCCTGTGTCTTTGATTTATTTGCATGGCATACTTAAATCTTCTGAGTACAACACTTTACCACTGTCCAGAAAGTGGCAGGCAGGCCACCAAGTGGTGGGGCCCTTGGGGTCCTAGGATGCAGCCTCCTGGAGGGATCCCAGGCAGCCCACTGGGCAACTTGGTCCACCCTCTGGACCCAGAAGCAGATGGGCAAATGCACGGCCACGGCCACAGAGGCCCTGGGCAGCAGACCCTGGGCTCGGCCCACCCCTCACGGGGGATGTCCACAGGAAGCCGGACGGAGCTCTCCAAGCTGGGCGGGGGTGGGGGGCACCAGAGGCTGTAAGCAGTGCGGATGCCCTGTGGGTCCACAGACACTGTGGGTTCCCTGTCTGTACCCACTGGGCAGCCTCAGACACTGGGGCATCACCCAGGGGGCCCACAAACTCCACTGCCCTCAGGACCCACAGGAGCTGAGGCCATGCACGATGCCCAAGGCTGCCAGCAAACGTGCCTGCCTGCAGGCCGCCTCCTGAAACTCCTCTTGCCTGCACCACAGCACCTGGGGCTGAAGCCGGTGCCCATATCCAACCGGCACCCGGGACACACCGCCAATCGAGCCAGTGTCACCACAGCAGCAGCTCAGCACACAAAATATGGAACACAGCTGAGAGCCTCAGCAGCGGAACTGATCAGGCACAGCGGAGAAAGTCTGAGCTTGAGACAGGTGTCTGAAACAACCCAGCCAGGGTGAAAGGAAAAATGAAACAGTGAGATTGCTGAGGAAGAAACCGAAAAAGCAACCTGATTCATGACAGCTGCAATAATATAAAATGTCCAGGAATGAATTTCTCCAAGGAAGCAAATCTCTAAACTATAAAACACTAATGAAAGAAGCTGGAGTGGATACTACAATAAATAAAAAATTCATATGTAAATAGATCTCTTTAGTTCATGGGTTGGAAGTATTATGATTGTTGAAATGTCCATATTATCCAACGTTCTATACAGATTCAATGCAGTCGCTCTCAGAATACCACTGAAGTTGGGTGTGGTGGCATATACCTGTAATCCCAGCACTCAGGAAGCTGAAGCAGGAGGATCACTGTTACTGAGACCAGCCTGCAGTAAACAGTGAGTTCAAGACCAAGCTGAACTACATCTCCACACCTTGTCACAACAAACAAACAAAGCAAAAAGAAAAAAATACCAATGGCATTCTTCACAGAGTAGAAAAAATACTCCCCAAATTTATGGAACCACAAGAAATTCCAAATGGGTAATGTAATTTTCAGCAAAAAGAATAAAACTGGAGATTTCAAAACATACTACAAAGCAATAGTAACCAAAACAACATGGTACTGATCACAATGAACACAGACTGGGGATGGAGTAGAGAACCTAGAAATAAATCCACATAGTTATAGCCAACTGGTTTTTTAGACAAGTGCTAAGAACACATGCTGGAGGAAAGACATTCTCTTCAGAGAGCTGTTGTACAAGTGAATATTCATATGCAAAAGAAAGACTTTAGATCTCTATGTGTTGCCATATACAAAAATCATGTTAAAATGGCTCAAAAACCTAAGTGTAAAATCCCAAACTATGAAACTAGCAATAGAGAACATATGGGAAAGTGCTTTAAGACATGGATCTGGACAAATATATATAATTTGGATATGACCTCAAAGAATAGGCAACAAAAGCAAAAACTGACAAATGGAATAATACCAAACTGAAAACTTCTGCACAGAAAAGTGAAGAAATAGCCTATAGAGTGGGAAGAAATATTTGCAAATGATTCGTCTGACAAAGGATTAATTTTCAAAATATATAAGTAACTAAAAATCCAATTAAAAATGTGGTGGGTGACCTAACTAAACATTTCCCAAGAAAGGCGTACAAACAGCCAACAGGTGTATGAGAAGACTCAACACCCCCAGTCATCAGGGGAAAGTAAACCAAAACAATGAGCTATCAGCTCACCCATTAGAGTTATGGAAAAGAGTAACAGAGTGTTGAAAGCAGAGCTGGCAAGTGCTGTCAGTGGGAACGTAAACTCGCACACCATTGGAAAGACAGCGTAGGGTTCCTCCAAAAACTAGAAATACAGCAGCTGGATGACCCAGAAATCCCACCCAGGGCACTGAGGGAGGGCCTGAAATGAGAATGTCCAAGAGACACCCGCGTTCAGGGTTACTGCAGTGCTACTCACAGTAACCAACATGTGGACCAAGCTAGGTGCCCACTGAAGGGAGTGATAAGGAACATGTGCATATGCACAACGGACTGTTACTCAGCCATGGAAATGAAAAGATTCTGTCACTTGTAGCAGCACTGGCTTTAGCAGCACTTGCACCATCACTTGTAGTGACATGGATGGAACTTGAAGACATCATGTTAATGAAATAAATCAGGCCCAGAGGGACAAACGCATGAGGTCTCTCTTCTGTGTGGGAGCTCCGAGGTTGCTCTGAATGAAATAGCTTTGCCAGCTCTAGGAGTGGGGTGGGGTGGGGGAGGGCGTCGGCAGGCTGAGGTGTGGGCGGGTGGGGCAGGGATTTCTAGAGTCCTCCGGAGAACTGAGGTCGAGTAGGACTCTCGGTTGCTTCAGAATAACCAGGGAGCGGAGTTTGAACCTCTCAATGCACCCCACAAACACACAGAAAGATACAGTAAGTGAAATACACGTTTTAAAAGTGTATTCATGTGTTATTTTGAGATGACATTGGTCTCTAGTGATGGGCTCGGATCCCAGCTGTGTGTTTGGGTGAGTTCTGCATGTGCCCCGCAGCCCCAGGGCACTAGACAGGACACCCGTCAGCACCCTCTTCCTCTCACAGAGGCGACCACTCTCCTCACTCTTGAAGCCCTCACTCAGCTTTGTGGCTGGTGACTGCCACGTCCCTGGGTCCCTGGGTCCCTGGGTCCTTGGGTCAGTCGTGTGCCCCTCTGTTTCAGCTTCCTTTGCTGGGGGTGTCAGAGCCGCTCCTGGGGCCCGTGAAACCATGGTCCCCACTGCTGCCAGTGCTCCTCCCGCGGATGTGCTAAAATGATTTACACACTGTCCTTTTGAAGGAAATTCAGTTTCTGGTGTTTTCCACTTATCAATAAAGCTATTTGGAGGATTCTTGTGCAAATATTTTTTAAATGTACTCTTTAGTTTTCATTGTTGGTAAATAACGGGGCAGAATAGTTACATCAAAAAACAGATGTCTTTGGGTGCATAAGAAAGTGTCAAAACTCTTCCCACATCGAATATTCTACTCTGCACTTCATGCCTTTTATTTTATTTCATTTCATTTCACTTCATCTTATTAGAAGACACGGGTTCTACAGCCCTTAAGAGAAAGTGGCAGTGGATGCCCCCTCGGGACTGTTCCCACTTTCCCTGAGCGCGAGGAGGGAGGAGGGGGCTCTAGTTCTTTGGGCACCTGCTGTGGAAAACAAATGTTTTCTCATCTCTTCGTGTTAAGAGAAACCTTAGAACCACTGAGTACGTGAGAAGGCAGAACACGCTGAAGGACGGCTTCTATGGCGATGATTAGATCCCGGTAGTTGGGCTTCACGGCCTCATTTCCCCCTGCGTTTTACATCGATCAAATCCAGTGTGTGGTAGGACCAGCTGCTCTACCTTCCCCGGTGATGGATCATTTCTGTGTTTCTCACCTTTTTATCTTCACTGGAAAACTCGTCACAGTTCCGTTTTTAAAGAGTTCCTGTCCAGAGAGCACAGAGCCTTCTCACCCTTTCCCTCTCCAAAAGGAGTCCGGAAGGACCCGGTTCGGGAAGTGCGCGCTACCCCCGAGCCCTGCTCAGAGGCTGGCACGCCCGTCCCCCTGGCCCCTGGCCGGGGTGCACAGAGATGGGGTTGTGACCGTGACAGCGCTGGTGTTCACACGCATGTGCTTTCACGAGCCCGTTCACACCCGAAATGTAAATTTTCCCCAGAAACATATTTGTGTTTGAGGGAAGGAACTATGGCGCCCGATTTGAGGGGAAGGCTGAAACAGGTGCCGTGGAAAACGTCGTCACTGCTCAGCACGAACGCATCCGGCCCTGGACCTCGCTGAGCCGCCCAAGGTGAGCACGCGGCAGACCTCGCCCCCACTGGTGGCACTGCAGAGTCACCTTTAGCAACATTTGCTTTCAGAAAACATAAAAGGTCAGTTCTGGCCAACTGCATCGGTCCCTGCTCTGCCCTCTGCGAAGCACTCACACTTGACCCTTTGAAGACACACAAAGCCTCATCCTAAGCTCCGCTCCCCTGACCTCCACGGGCCCAGCGGGAGCCCTGCAGGCCACGCTCCGAGTGCTGAGGGCCACCGTGAGGGCTGCCGTGGCCTGGCCTGCTGCCTTTGCACGATGCTGAAGTCATCCCCGCTCCAGTCTCCCTGCAGCTGTGTCCACCTCACCTGAATCCAGGGCCGCGCTGAGCACCGGACTGGGCACCCTGGGCTGAGGAGCTGCCCTGGCCTGCACTGCAGACCACCAGGCTCCCGGGGGAGGCCGGGGCCGCCTTCGAACTCAGCCCAGTCAGGCTCTGCACAAACAGCCACAACCGCGTTTCACATCACCCTGTGGGCAGGAGCCACCATTCCGACTCCATGTGCCCTGTGTGAGCCGGGTGGCCTGCGCTGGGGACCTTGCTTGTGTCTGCGTCCCCCTGGGAGACCTGGGGGGCCAGCCAGCTGACTGTGGGGCTCTAAGTCTGTTCGATTCTGTATGGCTGAACAGAATCCACAGGAGTTCAAAATATGAGTTTTAAATGTAAAAACTGCCCTTTTTGTGATTATGAAAGTTATGCCTCCTTGTGATAGAAAACTAGTCAATAAAAAGTGATCTCCAAATCTTTTTTTTGTTGTTGTTCTTTGTCTTTTTGAGGTAGGGTCTCCCTATGCAGTTCAGGCTGGCCTTGAACTTGAACTCACTTCGGAGCTGAGGCTGGCCTTGAATTCCCAACAGTCCTCCTGCCTCAGCCTCCTGAGTGCTGGGATTACAGGTGTGTGCCACATGCCACGCCATCTCCAGAACCTAACTCAATACGTGTTTCATAAGGGGGTGAATTCCAGCTACAGTTTTGTGTGGTTTCCCAGTTGATCAAAGTGACCGAGTGACATTAACTGAATGTGATCAGTGGGCGGTGACTCAGGCCTGAGCCCTCACTCACCGGGAGGGCGAAGCCAGGGGAAGAGCAGTTCAGCCTGAACTACTAAAATGATCTGACTTACCGATTCGCAACCATCTCTTTTTATGATAAGAATTGTAGTTCAGGGAATTAGCAGATGTGTTTTCCTGTGCAACCCCGGGGAACAGGACCTTTTTTTTTATTTTAAAGAGAATAAAACAAAAGAGGGCAGAACAGAGCAGATCAGGACAACATAGGCAACACAGGACTTTACATTAAGACAACCAGACATTAACAGTAGCTATCACAATATCTCTTTCTCTGCTATAGTTGAGCATAGTTTCAAATACAATAATATCAAACATAGCAAAATAGTATAAAACCATTCAAAGAGTGAAAGAATTACAGGACATTCTGAACCGAATCACAGAGAATGATCAATGGGTACTATAATATCTCATTTTCAATAAAAAAATTTTGTTTATAATATCACACATATTCAAATCCCAATAAAACACAATGTGATAGATAGAACCAATGGTAGTAGAAGAATAGAAGCATGGTAGGACTTCTAAGAAGGATGATATTAAATCAGCAATAGCTGTCATAATGTTTTGATTTCTTCAAAACAGCGGTTCATTACATCATGCATGATAAAGTCAAACAAAACAGGATAAAACCATTCCAACTGATGAATGAAAACACTGAAAGGCTTCAAAGCTATGAGATGGGGACTCATGCTTACCATAAAATCTTATATACTCTTATCAACCCTCATACTAGGGAGACTATACAGTATTTACACATGTGAGTTTGGTTTATTTCGCTTATGAGTATGGTCTCAAGTTGTGTCCATTTATTTATAAATATCTCAATGTGATCATTCTTTATAGCTGAGTAGTACTCCATT
>PVJX010015511.1:0-42290 GCA_004027295.1 Dolichotis patagonum | reverse complement strand
AGCCTGAGATGCTGCTTTCTGGGAGACTTCCTGGGGGTGAAGGGCGGGGCTACAGGCCCAAACAGACCTGGCCCAGATGCCGATCTCCAGGCAGTTCCTTGCGGATGAAGGACGGGCCTACAAGCCCCAAAGAGTCCCGCTGAGATGCAGGTCTGCGCAGACTTTCGATCCAAACAGCCCAGGCCACTCTACGGGTCCGAGAGTCTGTACCCTCATATTCTTGATACTATTTTTCTCAGGCACCTTATTTTCCTCATGTTGCAGAAAAACTAATATCAAACTGAATGCAAGACTCTTTGCACTGAGGAATTAAAAGACAACTCTTTATTATGCTAACAGGATAGTGGGACTAAATCCAAATGAGTGGCAAAAACACCTTTCAGTCTAGTTTAAATATAGTTTAAAGCAGAAAGTACAGTGCATTACATGATTGGTTACATGGATTAAGTCATATATTGTCAGGAAAACTAACTCAAAATATACTTGCTTAAAAGGAATTGTTTATCATGGCATAGTAATATCTTGGGGAGGAGAGGGGGTTCAAGCAGAGCAAGCAGAGTTATAAAGTATTTTTGACTGGGTTACTTTGTCTCTATCAAAGTCCTTGAAGCCAGTTAGAAGCAATATATTTTCTCAATTAAGGAAAACATAAGCTCAGAATAGTCAAATTGGCCCAGTGAGTTATCAGAAGAAAAGCAGCTGGACCCAAAAGTCAAGGCTGAATTCGCCGGGGTGTTTACATGACAGGCAGCAGGAGTACAGCCAGACACTATTATTTGATTTTAACTTGCTATAAAATGTCTGTGAGTTTGTTATTCTATAACTGTGCCTTTACTAGTCATATAATTGTGCCCATACATTCGTAGGACCCAAAGGGTCAGAAAGAATTAGGGAGAGGAAATTAGTAAGAGAAGCAAATGTGCTGGAGGCATCTTACTTGCCTGCAGAGCCAAACTTCCAAGCAAAAATAATTGCTTCTGTCCATTGTGTCCAGTGTGGGGTGATGTTCTTTAAGCTTTGGCTTACATGTGCAGGGAATGAGTTGACTCTCTTTGTCTAGAAACATTAGTAAGAGATCTTCCATATCTAGTCAGATATTTCCAGACTCTAGAAACAATAGGCCCCACTGCTAAGAATTTTTGTGTGCATTCCTAAAGAACTCTGCAAACTAGTCCTCAATCAAAACCATAAAGTAGAACTTTCTAACAACTTGTCATTTTTCCTAGGTCTTTTGTTTGAGATATAAACACAATATGAAATTTTTTTTAAAAAATTGTGACAACAGACTTCTGAGGAGTACTCATAATCTCTCCATAAGAATTTTTTTTCTCCCCAGCATCTTCAGGTGAACTAATTTTCTGAGGAATAATGAACAATTAAGTGTACATAGACTGTGTGGTTAAGGGCTCGCAAAGAAGGCAAACTCTTCCCTATAGTCTGTCTACAAACTAGAGATTGAGGTTTCCCTTCATTCCATAGTTGTGAAAAGATAGCTAGCCATCTGCCAGCTCATTCTTTTTATATCACTGAGAAGTGTTTATACTAGTAGAGTCCATTTCCAGATTTCAAACTTCAAATTGATGGCAGTGATTCTTTGAGTGTATCCTTATTCCTGTAAAGATATTTTTGTTGTGGCTTTAAAATAAAATTTTGAAGAATATTTACTAAACTTTTATCCATTTTTAAGAAGTGATTTATCTTTTTGTTACTGAGTTATGAGACTTCATTATATACGAAGAGGATTAGAGGTATGGAGACAGAAGAAGGTAATGGTGAAGAAAGTAATCAAAGTATGTCATATGCACATAACAATACATCAAAACAAATCTCATTTATCTGTATTACTAATGTACATTAATTTAAAAAGTAAAAACAAAAAGAGACAATAAATAAATAAGATTGAATCACCAGTAGAACAATCAACTTTTGTGATTCTTACGATTTTCTTTATAATTGTACATATACTCATCTGGAAAAGTTCTAAATTGATTGAATATTAAAACATATATTCAATGTACCTTAAAAAAGCAATATTGATTTTACTATCCAGAGACACAGCCAATGGTATCTGAGTCTCTTATTGGATGAAATGGTCACTGAAAAACTCCTATTTTCTATTTTTAAACTGACAATTATTTATAAAACAGAAATGCTTGCTATCTTTCTTATGACAGTAAGTTAGTGTTGTTACATATGAAAACTTTATATTTTACTTTTGGAAGGCAAGGACAGACTATATTTTGCTGTGGAATTTTTTAATCTGCTCAGCTTCTTGGGAGAATAATACTTCTGAAAAGAGTGGGGGAGGAGAGCTTTTACAAGTAAAATTAGAAATGCCTCAAAGGATCTTGCTCTTTCAAAGGAAACACTAGCTCCTTTTGTAAAATACAAAGCAAAAGGGTTTTATTCCTCCTTGAAATACAATGATGTCTTCCTTATAGTTTTTCTTCCAGATCTGATCTTCTTGCAGTCTTTTGTCCACATTACTTCCAAAGTAAGCTTTCTAAAAATGCAAATACAGACATGCTACCCTGCCTGACATCCTTACATGGTTGTTGTAGTCAGTGCAACTTACTATGCAAATTTCTTAGCTTACTATATAAACTCCAGGCACAGATTCAGGATTCATGAGGCCTGAATCTTATGCAGTTGGTGGGGGCAATTTTCCTAACAGGAAACACAAAATTTTGGAATTCAAATTCAGTTACAGGGCCTTAGAAAGTGTCACACAAATGAGTTTTCTTGAAGCATAAATCTCACTAGTCCCCTGGTATGGCTGCTTCTATGAACAGAATTGTTTAGTTATCTCGAATGAGTTGAGGTTATGATATCAATAAATAATGACCAGGATAAAGGAACTATCCAACAGATTTAAACCCAGAGACAACCTAGAGATACCTAATCAGAATCAAGACTTAAAATAGGTCCATGTATGGCTAGATGGTACTTCTGAACAAGAGAGAAATATGCTGAGGCTTTCAGGATAAAAAGAATATTAAAACCATAGATTTAAGAATAGATTGTTTCCAAATAGCTTCCAGTTTAACCCTCAGATTACTTAAAATTTGTTAAATTACTTCCTTGTATTTTAAGATTGCATCACTGGGTGGGGGCAGCCACCCTCTTCATCCCTGTGCCACTCAGTCCTGCAAGCTTTTGCCCAAGAGTGTTAGTTGGGAGTGTTCCACCCCCACCCCCCCAATGACTAAGGAATTTATTGATGGGTGCTTACAAACTGGAGGAAAAGCTCTTAGCCATGGAGATGCAGGGATGTCCAGAAGTACTGCCTTTGTTCCTGCATACATTATGGAAAGAGACATTTGGGATGAAGTACAGAGACGCATTTGCTTATATGCAAGAAAGATTTTGTATTAATCTTAATGCTGGATTTGTCCACCAGCTTCAGGAATATGAAGCAAAATTTACTTAGCAAAATTTACAATATAGATGATGTCATCACTCTAAATAGAAAGGTCCATGTCTATTCATTCTGGTACTACAGGCAGTTTGAAGAGAACACGTAGAGAAGACTTTGGAAACATGCAAGTGGCAACTTCACAGAATGGCTGACTCAAGAGAAACATAGAGGGTATGACTTTCTATTTGGAAAGAGAAAATACTAAAGATGATAATAATGTAAATTGGTAAAAACACAAGTAGTTTCCTTTCAGTTACATGTTTCGAGACATGTTTCTCTAAATGTTAAGTAACATTTTAAGATGTTGGATTTCTGAAATAGATGGAACTGATGGTTTTATTCTTTTTTTAACTTGGTCATTTATTATAAATTAAGAATTTTGGACTTGCAAAGAGTTATGTAGAATAATGCACTTTCCATACTTGTAATTTATTTGTATAATATAAAGTTATTACTTTAAGCAAAATGCAAGTTAGGGCATTTGTTTATCAACTTTGGGTAATATATAACAAAGAATTTCCTATGCTTTGTTACAAATTCATTTTATGATCTGTATATATTTAAAATATATATATTATGCACAAGATAATAACTGTATAATTATATTGTATGATAGACCCGAACATAATAGAAGTATAGGAATCAGCCACTTTCTTAGTATAAGTCAATAAATTAATCACCATTTACCAAAAAAGATTGCAATATTCAACTCAGGTAGCAACTAACCTCCTTCACTAACCCTTCACTGTCTGGTTAAAATATTTATTTAACTGTTTTCCTGTCCTACTGAGCCATAACTCTTAGTAGTATATTAATGGTGGCTGATTGGATTCTGGGTCTCTTACTCCATTTTCTGACTCTATAGTCAACATAGCGAAAGTCATGCTAACAGCAACTATGTGATAACTTTCTCACACCATATAAGGGATCTGGTTTTTACCCAGCTGAGATGGGAGAGAATTTAATGTTAGGAGCTGCAACATATATTCTGTTATCATTTTATTTCCCCTGTATAATAATTATTTCTTAATTTTATAAATTCTTGTCTTCTTTTTCATTTCCTCTATGGCTTTTTTTTTTTTTTTAAAGCAATGAGTTCTTATTTTTTCAGTGGTTTTTCTCTAGTTATGTTAGTCTGGCTCTTCTAAGAAACAGAGGCCAAGATAAGATTAGATGTGGAAGAATTTTATTAGGTTGTATGCTGTGATAGAAAATGGGAAAGGAGTTGGCACAAACTGTGGCAGCAGTCAGATCCTGGTCTGACTTTGAATCTGGTCTGATTCTTCACAAGACTGATTCCAAGTGAAGAATAAATAGAAGGAATGTGGGTGGAAGCCCTCACTCCACAGTGCAACACAAACGAAGGACCCTCACTTAAAGCTGGCAACCTTCTGTATCACACTGTATATACACCAGATCAGTATCCCAGAAAGTTTCCTCAGAAGCCAAAGAGAGCTTCCAAATGCAGTGCTTCCATCTTTGTGTAGGAGAGGCAATAGAACTTTGTCTTTTACTTTGGAGAGGGGGTCCCAGTACATGCATATCACTGGATTCTCCAAACTTCACTGCACCTGCAGTTTTGTAAGGTTGATCTCTCACCCTCTAGGAATCATAGCAGGATCTCTAGAATACCAATCACTTCTTGCTCCCACTCAGTCAGCACTATGCCATGGATGTAATGGATTGGTGTGATATTTTCTGAGATGTCCTAGAAGTTCGGTATTTTGGGACTCTTATGACAGAGAACAGAACAGTTCCATAACTCTCAGAGAAAACTTTAAATCAATGTTATCATCTACTTATATGGATGCAAACTGTTTCCAATCCTATTTTCTGATTGAGATTGAGTAGAATTCATTTACTGTATTAGATCAAGGCTGCATATTTTGTATCTCACCTGATTTGATTTATTCTATGAACAATACCATGCCTAGCACAGTGGCTACAATCTGAGATATTTCTCTGTTGATTTCATGACAGTCTACCATCATTCTCCAGTGTCTGTCTGGTTTTTGAAAGGGTTTGTGTAGCAAATTAAATGGAGCTGTGATAGAAACCATCATTTCTGCATGCCACCAGATATTTAATGTTAACATCATATTTTTGCTATATCCCTCCATGTGATACTCTATCAGTTTTTTTTTAATTAACAGTTTTGGGATTCAGTTTCAGAATTTCCATTTGGCCATTTCTAGTATGAGAGCTCTTACTCTATAGGCTGGGGGCATAAGGTAGAGATTATTCTACCAATCTAATGTATCAGTGCACATCATGCATAAAAGAACTGTGCTGTCATGGTATAGGGTAGCCATGGTAAGGCAAGTTCCTTCCTTCTAGGCCCCGACTCCTTCTCTAGTCATTGTTTCACAGATATGAACATTTTTGTGGTCTGGGAACTGAATAAGTGGTTATAACTTTGTTGGGAAACTGATCTTAGTGCCCTGCTCTTTCATTCTTGTTTTAGTTTGGTTGTCAGGTCAAGTAGCACCCTGTCAGCTGTTCATCTGTTTTGTTCCTAGAGACACCATGCTCTATTAACCATCTCCACAGCTCCCCTTAGGATGAACAGTCTTGCCAGTCAGTATGGTAATTACAGCCTGCTGGATCTGAAGAATCCCTACTGCCCTAAGACCTGATAATCTTCCTGCATGTTAATTAGCCTAGCTGTGTGACTACTTTTAATATCACTGTGCCTGGCCTGTAGAGGGAGCCATCATAGAAATTCTGAGGTGTGCTGATTGTCCTACTACTAGTAATGCCTCATGGTCTTAGAGAATGGCTTCTTTTTGGGCTTTTCTGAGGAACCCAGGCTTGTGTTGGGCCCTCTGGCCTTTTGTCATATATTCATTCCACATATTCCCCCACCTTCTTAACTCTTTCATCTACTTTCAGATGAGACCTTGGATATTTCTATGTTATGGTGAATTGGCCAGGTTTCTAGGAATTTTTCTAGCTGTGAATTTACCTATCTGTGGTGTCCTTGCTAGGGAGGACAGCCTGAATCTTGAGAAAGTGCCCCCAAGTTAATGAGTAATTCTTGCTTATTCAGTTGTACATCTTGGCCCCCTTGATCAAGCTAAAGTGATTATTCCTGTTCATAATGACACTTTATGCATATAATTCTGTAACTTTAACCTCTTTCTTTTGTTCCTTCTAAGCTCTACTGCCAATACTAGCTCCCTGGACTTATACACATCTATAATATCCTTTTAATTGCTTGTTTACTTCTATTTCAATCCTCCCTGTTCTGCTGCACCTGGAACATAGGTACTTAAAAAGCATTCACTTAACTCTTCTTCTCTTAAAATTATTTTGGACACAAAACTTATATGTGATAGTATACATAAAAGTTGGTGTGATTTAAATACTACCTTTATCTCTCATTTGAATTAAATCCAGATTGATGAGAACTAGGAATTATTCAAATAAGAAGTCACAGAGAGATTTTGTAGGATTCATTCTTTTACTAAAGTGGTTAACATTTCAACTACAGTCTGACATGCAGTTCCAAAATAATAAAACCCAAACTTGCCTCCTGAAATGTGCTTTCTGAAATGGGAATTAGGGAGCTGAATGCTTATCCAAAAGCAATTAAATGACTTTCAGTAGGTAACTAATGATTCATAAGAGCTTCCTTGGTGTATTCAAGAGCAATATGCATACCACTGGCAGAGAATGGGGAAGAATGATGATCCTTTGTCCTGAAGGACACTTAGGGCAACTCTTTAGGCTTTTACTACTTATATCTCCCTGTAAAAATCTTAGCAAAATATAAATGAACGTTACATGATAAAATGGATTAAAGTATTTAATATCTGCCTGCACAGTGGCTAAAATCTAAAATAACAAGAGAACAAAGGGAAATAAATGAGACCAAATAAAAACACATTTTATGATTTGTCAAATTACCCTTGAGTCTGTATAATCTCCGTGTGATTTATACTTGAAGAGTTAGCTAATTTGGTATATTGTTTGGAGAACTCAGAGGTATCAGAAATGAAGCCAGTTTTTCCAAAGTAAAATTAGTTGGGAAGATAAGAAAATCCACCATTTAAAATAAATTGGCTCAGGGACTACCTAAAACTCTACACAAAGCTATATCACAAATGAAATCCTTATTGGAAACTTAGCTTTGAGTTATCAGCAAAAATAAAATCCTCGTTTCAGTCTTAGGAAGCAACTGATTTCATTATTTATAATCTTGATTTTTTGTGAACATTTGCATAACGGTAATTTTTAAAAATTACAGAATGTTAAGAACACAAAGATGTGTTAAAATAGAGGGGAAAACCTCAGCTTTCCTACTAATCTGTGTTTTATACCATTGATTTAATAATTAAAAGTTTCACCTTAAATTATTGAGTTTAACTATTGGACTTAGGCCTGTCTTTCTTGAAGATAAGTAAGATCACATCCTTAGTACCCGTGTTTGTGAGGTCAGAGAAGGATACAGAAAAGTGACCTGTTTCCCATGATCCCTTTTCTCACTTCTAGCATGTCTGATCAAAGAGAGAATATACATATGGAGTTAGAACATAGTTCTTTGTTCTTTGCATAAACCTTACTTATTGAAAGCTTAAAATAGCAGTGAAAAATCCTGAAAGATTTGGTTGGGAGATACATCTTGATTAGAAACTGATTCTAAGAGAAATGGAGAAAAATGAAGGACAGTTATGTCCAGTATTGATGAAGTCTACAGAAATAAAGAGATGATTCTTTTAGTTTGAGAAATTCATAGAGATTATGAGTCTCAAGAGAACATAATTACTCAGTGTGCGTGCAGAAATACATGTATCTGCTTACACTCACATCAGTGGCTTCTTGCTATAAAGTCAATGTAACAGATTGAGAACTAAGCTTTAGGTACCCAAACTCACTCTTGGTGATCCTCTTTGTCAGTCTTACCCATGCAATGTAAGTGATCCTGGCCTTGACACCTGGTTCACCCTACAGACCCGGTGCTGGTACTGTACAAGCACTGCCCACTCCCCTCCAGCAAGCACACTCTGATTTATGGTGTTTGGATGGAGTCTGTCCATCCATATATTTAAAGTCTTCACAGCTGAATCTGAAATATGGCTAAGAGTTATATCATTCTCTAAGAAAACATACTGCTTCTATCTTGCATCTTGTTGCTATGGTGAGAAACCTGAACTACATCCTTGTTCATGAACACTGCTTGTCAGATTAACTACCCTGCCCTAAGACATTTTGCAGTGTGGATTTTCCTCCCTTAGTTATCACTTTATTCCACCCATCTTGAGCTTGAACTTCCTACTAATGCCTTTTTACCTTACAGTAAAGAATTTTTTTCCTTTTTGAAAGAGAAGTAAAACTAAAATTAGGCAGTAGTGCCTTGTTTCACTTGATGTATTTTTAAATATCTTATTCAACGAGTAATGGGTTCTATCCTATCTTTATTACTATCTTTTTCTCTAAACCTAGTTTTAATTTTCCAAAATAGTTCTTATTGTTTTTCTTTACAGCTGGTTCCCTAAAACTGTAATCTGAATTGTTTAATTTACCTACATGATTCTAGGTCAGGGCGGGGAGTGGGAAGGGTAGCTTGGTGGGTGAGCACTTGCCTAGAAAAGAAAAAAGGAAAGAAAAGAAAAGTTCAAAAATCTTTATACTTGTCTTTCCTTTGTTAGTTTCTAAGTGGTTAGGTGCCAGTGTTAGACTGAGACTACCATTTGGCCTGAACTGTCTCATAGCAATACACTATCTAGCATTTGAATACTCTGAATGTTTTGAAATAGACCTTAATATGTGACACTTTTTTTTTTGTCCACAATATGCTTGACATTCTTTTACTTCGTCAAAATAGATTTTGAGATGTTTTAACTTTTTTCTAGAGTTAAGTTTTTATTGCTTCTAAATTTAAAAAAAAAGCACTAATTTACAGTCAAAGTGAAAGTAATTCAAGGGGAACATACACTTTGTTCCACAAATCAGCTTCTTAAAAATCTTTTCAGAAGGACTTGTCAGGCAAATCAAGAATATTGGCATACATTCTTTTCATCAATATTTCCCCTATACAAGATCAAGTTCAAGATCAAAGTCAATCCAGACTAAGTTTCATGTGAACAGAATTTTTCAATTAGTTTCTACAATAGAAAAATAATTGGAGTCAACAAGTATGTCCAGTGGCACATAATTAACATTCCATTGTACATATGGGTGCTTATATAGGCAATATTGAAAAAATAAGTTTTAAGATATTTAATGATATGGAAAATACTCATGTAAAAAATTAGTTCTAAAAATGATGTAAGCAGTATATTAGCTTTCTAAAAAATATGCATACCAAAAATCAGATTGATCATTATGCTAACAGCTACAATATTCTAATAATGCACTAGCTGAATTTCTTTTTAATATTCCAGATATTATAACCATATAATACTTTAAAAAAAAGAAATCTGGTGCTTTATAGAGGGAGACACTGAGGCTCAGAATCTCCAGAGCCACATGTCATGGGCTAAATAACATCACAGGCTGCATTTGGGCTAAAGTTTCTGATGACAGAGCCATAGCCTTCCATTACAAGGTGAAAAGTGCCATCCTTCTACAGTACTGGATAATGTAGCTCTCCCTGTGTGTCCCAGCCTTTCTATGAGGTTTTTATTAATTAAATTATACTATTTATTTTGAGATAAATAGTACAAAGACATTTAATGTACTTCCTTACCCAGCATAGCCCAGTAGTAACAATGTTTTGTGAAACTGTGGTACAATATCATCACTAGAATATTTACATAGATAGAGTCAAGATGTGAAATACATTCATTGCCATAAAGATCCCTTATGTTAGCATTTTTTAGACACATCTAGTCTCCTTATCACCCCATTTTGCCCCTCGATACTACTAAGATGCTCTTTATTTGTAAAATCTGTCATTTAAACAAGGTAATATAAAGAGAATCATACAGCATGTAACTTTTGGGGATTGGCTTTTAAATTTCAACCTAATTCTTCAGAGATTCATTCAGATTGTTGTATGTGGCAATAGTTGGTTCCAATTTATTGCTGAGTAGCATTCTGTGGTATGGAAGCACCATAGTTTGTTTAACTATTCACTTATTGATGGGTATCTGGGTTGTTTCCAGCTTAGGGCTATTACTAAGAAAATTACCATGAACATAAGTTATCATTTCTCTGGGAGAAATGCTTAATTGATGAGTTGTAGGGTAGTTGCATGTTCCTTTTTTTTAGTACAATACTGCCAAACTGTTTTTTTTTAAACTGGCTGTATCATTTTACATTTTTGTCAACAGTTCATAAGTAGTCCACTTTCTCCACATCCTTACCTGTTGCTTATCTGTAGTTACTGAAGATCTTCTATCTTTATCTAAAAATTTAATTACCTGAATATACTCTGAGAATTGTGTTATTTGGAAATTTTATCATTCTGCAAGTGTCAAAATATATATTTACACAAACTTAGGTGATATAGTGTACTATATATACCTAGACTACATGGGATAGCCTATTGCTTCTAGGCCACAAGTCAATATATATTACAGCACTGAATTCTGCAGGAAGAGGTAAGGTAATGGTGTTTATGTATCTAAACATGAAAAAACTTCAGTAAGATGTGGTACAAAAAATGATCCACCTATATGGCATTTACCAAGAATGGAGTTTGTAGGGCTGGAAGTTGTTCTTGGTATATTAATGAATGAGCAGTGAACAAATGTGAAAGCCAAGGACATTATTGAACACTATCAAAAGACTTTACAAATGTTACACTTCACCTACAATAAATTTATAAACAAAAATTTACTTATTAATAATGAATTTACCATAGTTTACGTTAATCTTTTACTTTATAAGCTTTTAGTTTTTAAAATATCATGAAAGAAACACATTATAAAGCTGTATAAATGCAGAAGTGCTGCAAATAAACTCTATCTATGTAAGAAATTTTGGATGTCTTTCAGCTATAGTCCTTGCTTTTGTGTATATGAAAGTATTCACTCTGTAGAAAAATCCTATCTCTGTGAGAAATGAGTAAAGGGATTTGTTGATAAATTCTCACTTTGTAAACATAAAAGATCCCACACTGAGAAGAAAACCTATGAACCTAATTAACATAGGGAAACATTCTTCAGGAGTAGAAATTGCCATTACATGGAAGAACTCCCTCTGTGTAATAATTCTTGGATCTGAACAATGGTGAAGAGCATTTAGCAAACAAAATTGCCATAGAATAGTGGGCTTATGCATAATATTAAGAAATCCTGTGTATGTAGGCAGTGTTGAAAATATTTGCTGCAGTGTTTCCCTTTTGCAAACATAAGATTCCCATCACACTGAGGAGTAACTACATGTGAGAAATACTTGGTAATACTTCAGCTGACAGAGCTGCTAATCTTCTGGCTGATGTCATCTTGTGTCCTGAGCCTCTGTATGCAAAGTGGGAAAGCATTCTGTATTCATGGTTATTGTCAAGCATGTGAAAATAACCATAATTAAGTGAAATTATACATTTGTGACTATTTTGAAAATACTATGAAAATTACTCATGGATATGAATCCTGTAAAAATAATATAAAATTATTTCTGTCAATATATGTTCATAGATATGTTTGCAAAGCTCCCTGAAACAGAGTTATCCTAAAATGCTTTCATTTCTTTTTTCATAAATGATGTACAAATATGTGATCTTTTTGTCTGTAGGCTTAATTAAAAAATAACAGTTCTTAAAACAAAAAAACAAAAATAAAGCTGTATAAAACTATTTTATTTTCTTCTTCTGTAAGATTCTTTATGTTTTTTAAATTCTTGGTTTTTTACTTAACTTTTAAAACTTTTGTTAGAAACTAAGATGAAAACACCCATTAGTTTAGCTCTTTGCAGAATAATGAATATCACTGCCTTCCACCTCCATATCCTATCCCCCTGGAAATTCTTCAAGGGCAACACACTTAGAAGTATCATCTCCTATGATTACAATGCCTTCTAGAACATCTCCTGAAAGACTTGTTTGAGGCTGGCTTAGGCTAACTTTTAATAAGTAGAAGGAGTAAACTCTAAAATAAAGATGAAAATATAGCATAGTAAATATATAAACTATCAACATGACTCTGTATTATTATTATCACATATTTTGTTCTGTACATACATAATTAAAATGTGCTATATCTCTATATGACTGACAACTAACAGATTATTTTATACTAGCAGTATTGAAAAGTGGTAATGCATTGAGTTACAATAACATTTGACTTTCCGGGCTCATCTTGGAGATTTCCTGCCCCACTGCTAGAATCAGCCATTTCTCCAAGGAGTCCTGGTTGCTTTTATAAGAGAATGATATTGGCGACAAAGACCTGGGAGCTGGGTGCTAGATGTATTCTTATTGCTTCTAGATTCTTATTGATTCTAGATTCACAGAAAGAAGATATATGTTATATCACGTACTAAAATTTTAGCATATATACCTATACATATTCTCATATGCAAATATCTCTATCTATGTTAATGTAAATGAATTCACACTAAAATATTCAACTATAACCTACTACCACACTGATCATTCTATGAGTAGCCTCTTCTTTACCTGCAAATTCTCAATAACAGGAAACTTGGCTCCTGTTATCCTCCATCTGTTTATACAATTTTCAACTCCTATATATATATATATTTTAATATGTATAAATATATATAAAATATAATATATTTATATGTATATATATATTGGATACCATGCAGTATTGGAGTGGTATCAGAACTGTTAAACTGTGGTCTGGTAGGAAATCACTTTATCAGCTGAAGTACCATGCCTAGGTACAGTTTCTTTTGCTTTGGTGTCAGACAGTCCATTCACTTCCAAAGTGACTTAGGTCAGTGTCTATTCCTCATCATCTTCAGTGAGGCTGCTCCATACATTTTTAATGCAATTAGGTTGTTTTATTGCAGTCTGCATTTCATCCTGGAATTTCAGAACTTCTAAATTATTTTTAACTGGCATAAATAATATTTTTTGTAGTCTAAAGTTCTGTGAGTTTTGACAAATGTAATGTCATGTATTCACAGTTGCAGTTGTCATATAGAAATGTGCGCCTTTAGAAAACGTTCTGTGTGTGACGTATTCAAACTTCAGCTTTCTTCTAGGCAGCTTATTGTTTCTGTAGTTTTGTCTTTTTCAGTGTCAGATAGCTGGCATCCAGTAGCAGCCTTTTCAAACTGGCTTCTTCCATCTTATAATAAGTACTTGAGATTCACCTGTATCGTTCTGTGGCTTGATAGCTCATTTCTTTTCTAAATCTTTGATTAATATTCCATTGTATGGACATACCATGCCTTGTTTATCCAATAGTCTATCAAGGGATATTTTGGTAGCTTCCAGTTATTAACTATGAATAAAGTTGTATGGACATGAAAATTTTTGTGTGAACATGAACTTTAAGTTAATTGGGTAAATATCTACAAGCATGATTGTTGGATTGTGTTTAAGACTAGGTTAAGATTTGTAAGAATGGACCAAATTAACTTTCAAAGTGACTTTAATTTCTTGCATTCACATTAGCAGTGGATGAGAATTTCTTTTGCTCCACATCCTCATAAACTGTTGGTATTGTCCGTGTTTTTTTTTTCTGTCATTATAATGGATGTGTACTAGTTAGGTATATTTTTATTATTAAAAATCTACTGAATGGTAGATTGCTTTTTGACAGTGCAGGAGAATTAGTGACTGTAATATTGTTAAGCTGTTCAAAATCAGTCACTTAGCCTCCGCTTTATAGAATCATGATTGGCCTTACTTGAAGGAATTTGCTTCAAGCCTCACAAGAGCCCATGTTTGTAAATATTCTCATAAATTCAGGGTTCCCAATCCTATTGCCATCATCCTTTACAACAAATGTTTGTTATTCATCTTTTTGCTAATAAATGAGATTTATGTATATTGTATAAAGAATAATTTTTAGAAATTTGAAATAAATTATATACTCTAATATATAAATGTTTAGTCATAGCTATATTAAAAGGTAATGAAGTGGCTAAATATTAATACCTTCTTGAAAGAGTAGGTAAGAATATCTACAGTCAATGTGTATGGGGCAGAAGTTAAACAGTGGTATCTTAGTATATTTGGGCTGCTATAACAAAACTATCATGGACTGGAGGGCCTAAACAAATATTTATTTCACATTGTTCTTGAGGTAGAAGTTCTATATCAGAATGCTATCACGGTTAGGTTCTGGCAAGCATCCCTTTTAAACTGTAGAATGCCATCTCCTTTTATCCTCATATGATTGAAAGAGGACTAGAGAGATCTCTTGGTTTTCTCTAAGGGCACTATGTTCATAACCTATATTATCACCCAAGGTACCTCCTCATGTCATCACATCTGAAGTTAAATGTCAACATATGAATGGGGGGGCAGAGGAAACACAAATATTCCATCACAAGAGGAATGGGTGGGTCTTAGGATAAAATTTAGTGTTACTATGATATATAGCTAAAGAGAGCTTATTTTTATATTAGACACAATCCCAGCTAACATAGGAATATAACCTGCTGAGATAAATCTTATAGATGGTTAAAATGGAAATAATGAGGATATATGATTCTTGCAAATGACCTCAGCATTGCAAGTGTGGTGTTAAAATTTCTTATATTATGATGTATGGTATGATAATGACAAAGTGTCACATCTCCTATTTTGAAATCTCATCACATGTTGGGACATATGTTCAGGCTCAGCAAAAAAAAAGCATAGGAAGGAAGATGTATTCTGCAGTAGGCAACAGGAACTATAGAAACGATTGGGAAGAAATAATAAAAATAAGAGGATTTAGAGAAGTTGTGTGAGGAATTACTGGAGATAGTATTGGAGTAAGAGTTGAGAGCAAGCTATTTCAAAAAACTTCTAATGCTATTTTTGCAATATAGGCTTAATCTTTGAAGTAGAAAATAATGTGAGATGGTAAGAATGTGAAATTTCAAAAACATTTTTGGAATGAAATGCACTGAGATCTGCATGTGTTCTGCTAATTTAATAATGTTTGGCATCAAGTCACTTAAAAGAGTCCCAAATCTATTATATATTTGCAATCTGCCTTGCAGTTTTTGCAGTAATTGCACATCTGCTCTGAAACCCTTTTTAACTAATACATGTTTGGAAATGCTATACTACATTGAGTAAGTAGAAAGCAGAAAGCAAATAAATTATTCAGTAGTTTCAAAACGTCTTTATCCCTTTTAAGCTTCTCCAGCCATAAGATTCTTCTCTTTTATTACATTAAATTCTTGCATAAATATATGCAAATTTTTCAGAGTTCTATCTATAAAGGTATCATTGATTTATTCTTACAGTGTATTTGGTACTGTGGGACATTAAAATATTGTACACGAAGTTATTTCCTGCGTAGGATTTTCCTGTGAGTTTTAGAGTATCTAGCATCCTGGCTTCTACTACAAGCCTGACCTTCCGTATCTTTATCTCTAACCATCAGACAACCAAAACTATATCTAAGATGTCCCCTAATTTACTGTACTATACTTTCTGAGACCCACTCAGCCTAGATCTAGGATTCCTGCCCTTTCATGAACAGTATTGTAAGCTTCAGCTGTTTGGGTCTGTAGAATAAAACCTGAATACATAGGTTCTATAGTGTAATGGTTTCCCGGTGGCAAGAGAAGCTAAATTATTTTTAAAGGGTGGCTATTTAAAGATTGTTTTTGAGAAGTAAACTAGTTATTTAGTGAAGAAGGTTGAAGAAAATCTAGGTCAGAAACTAATTATGCTCTTGTTTTATTTCACAAAGCTGGGTTATAGTAAGCAAACCAAGAAAAAGAAACTGAAATACAAGTACATGCTACATACCAATGGCCCTATGGGTGCTTCCAAATCTCATCTTTAAAAAAGGTCTTGGAAACAGTTGTACTGTCCTCACTTACCCTCACTTAATTGTAGAGGAGAAATTATGTAACTTTTGCTACCTCTGTTATAAAAGAAAATCTGCAACAACCAAGGTAAAAGTTGGATGTGGAAGTAAAATGATATTGGAATTCCCCATGATATTGAATAGACAGGAAAGGAAAGGAATGACAGTGTGTTTTGGGCAAAATGCAAAACATTTGTGCAGTTGCAGGTTCAGGCATTCTATATCTCCTAACCTGACTGAAGGTCTTTTGTGGAAGTTGTAAGAATATTCAACTATTCTTTTTCTCCCCTGGTTAAGAACAAATCACATTATTTGAGATCCAAGATTTTTGATTCAGGTTAGACCTAGCTATACTGCCATTCAATAATGAGGTCTATATTTATGAGCTAACTAAATATTCCACTTGGAAAGATGGAAGAAATTCTCTTAGCACAGATTAAAGATTCAGAGCAAGTGAAGTATTTTCTGAGAGAATATGGACAGAAAACTCTAGTCCAAGTGTTGTTTTATGTGCCACCCTCAGAAAGATCTGCATTTAATTTACTAGGTCTTGTGCATTAATTCTGGAGTTTCTAAGGCAGGATGTTGGATCAAGTTCCTACTGGTTCACCAGTTCTCCAAAGTCCATTATTAAAGTTAAGAAGTTTTGCCATCAGTGAGATTATTGACAGTTTAAAATCAACCAGGATGGAATATTTATGTAACAGAAATAAGAAAATCCTACAAATAAAGCCACTACTTTTTCCAACTCAGAATAAACTGCTAAATATTTATGAGCATACTGATGTTTAAAGATTATAAAATCACTTCAATATGCTCATTGGCATTTATTTGTGCTCAAGGAATCTTAAATTTCTCAGGGTTTATTTCCATGACTTAAAAGATTTGGCATATTATGATTACTAAAAGAGTATTTGCTTCTTGCTCATAAACTATTTTTGGTTGGGATAAGTATTGAAACATTTACTTATTTTGGGAGAGATCTTTAATACAGATGGTACTATTAAAAGTATGTGGATCATTATCATTAAGGCTTTTATTATTTTCATTTATCTTCATTCTTTATTCTCATTGCTCTCTGCAAACATTCTAATTGATTCAATTGTAATCCTTTTAAATGTATTCATGTGAAATGTATACTATTCTGTATATATTTATTAACTTACAGAAATGGTGTATCTCATTTTATTTCATAATTATTATACTCAGAACTGTTTGTTTGTTTGCTTGCTTGTTGATGTTTTTTTTTTGTTTTTTGTTATTTTTTTGAGACGAAGTCTCATTTTGAGTTCAGATTGGCCTTGAACTCACTATGTAGCCCAGCCTAGCCTCAATCTCATGATCTCATGGCAATCCTCTTGCCTCAGCCTCCTAAATGCTGGAATTACAGGCATGTTCCACCATTCTCCACCAGAACTAGTTTTAAAGATTCTTTTTTTTTGGTGCCAGGAATAGAACTCACAACCTCGCACTTACCAGGCAGGTGCATATGCTGCTGAGCTAAATCCCCGGCCTTAAAGATTCTCAATTTGACTTTGTAATGATCAATTACCCTCTGAAAAACCTGCATTAGTCAACTCTTTCCCAGCTGCCATTCTTGAGCAATCCCAGTCTCCACATACTTACCAACACTTAACAATGATGTAGCTATTTCCAGCTGAGTAGGTGTAAAGTTATATCTATTTTTTATTTATATTTCTCTGATTACTAATGAGTTTCATACGGTTTTATATTCTTGCTAACCTTTTGCGTTTTCTCCTCCATAAATAGTGTGTATATGTATACTGGCCATACTTTTTTCCCCCAAGGAGTTTCTGTCTCCTTATTATACCTTTAGACATTGGCTTCTTGCCAATTTTTAAAGAAACAAATTAAGTACTTTGAGATCCAGTCCCTAAAACTGAAAGCCCATAATTTTATAATTTTGGGTGATTCCATAATAATAAAAAATGTCCACCCTCTTGGTAAGCACCTCCCTCCGGCGTGAGACAAGAGGAGAACCAGAGAACGGCCCCAAGATCCAGCCATGGCCATGGTGGAACCCAGGAGCCTGCACAAAGAAGCAATTTGCCCGCCCTTTTGGTAAGTGCCTTCTTCTGGTGTGAGCCAGGAGGAGGCCCAGTAGTGTCTGTTGAGCCTACCAGTGCATGGGCTTGGAATCAAACACCCCAAACCTCTCCCCTCTCCCTGCCCATTAGCAACTGGGGACAGAGGTTTGAGCAACTCTTGGCAGGATGACTGTATGCAACATAGCAAATATAGGGGGTTCTCCTCTATCTTCTCTTTGAAAGCAAGTGTTGTTTTCAGTTTTGTTTTCATTATGATTAATTGCTTTATTCAATATTCTCTTTCGATTGATTTTATAATGTTCGACCTTTGGTTTGATTTTACTATACTTAATTGACTAGACAACTATTGTGAAGATAATGAGATATATTATGGTACCTATTACTGTCATCCTGGTAACCTGCTGTGAAGTTCTGTGCCAAAGGCACTGCACTGTCTCAATTGGCTTTGCTCTGTCTTGTTCTGTTGCATTTCTACTACCTTTAAAATAAAATTCAAAAAAAAATGTTTTTTAAAAATGTCATTCAAGCTTTATTAGATTATGGGATGTGTTATGTTTGTGTTCGGATGCCACCCCTGCCCTGTAAGCCTCATGCAATTATAGACATGGCTGAATCCAGTGTTCATGATTGGTTCATTGTCTAGCACTGGGATTCGTGGTGTGAGTGCTACACCTGCCCAGGGGTGGAGCTGGCATACAGTGTAGGGGAGGGAAGAAGGTGTGTCTTTCTCTTTTTTTTTGTTCTGTTCACGCTTACTGTGGTGGCCATGAAGGGCAGCCCTGCCACGCTTACCTGCCTTGGAGCCAGATGAGTATGGACTGAAACCTCCAAAATTGTAAGAAATAAACCTTCCCTTCCCTAAGTTTGGCGTCAGCAACAAAAACAATGATAGAAAAGTAACTAAGACAGGTAGTACCAAAAAACCTCCAGATCCTTATGACTTAGAACTAGCAGCATGCTTGAGTGAGAAATAAACATATAAACTATGGATCAACAGAGAAATAAGCTTGTTAAAACTACTTAAGCAGATTTAGTAATCTGCTTAAGCATTGCTGAGTGCTAAGAAAAGGAAAGAAGAGAATTCTGGAGGTGTTAGCCCTGACAAATTGTTGACCTGGAATCGATACATTTACAAAAAATTCATTAGCCAGAAGTGACCGTAAGTCTTTACTCACTTCCAAAAGGGCCAAGAATCCCAATCTTGCTGTTTCCTAAGAAAGCAGAAAAATAGAAATAGTTAATTAAAAACACCCATTTCCTGCTTTGCTCACCAATCATTACTTTCCTTCCTATGAATAAAACGTATTTGCCATTTCTTATGAAATATAAGCCAAAAGTCACTTCTAGCCATTGCATTAAACTCAAAGCGCAGCATCTGAATGATAAATAGAATTCTTTACACCAGAAAAAGGTATTAGTCTGCATTATCTGCAAACATGAACAAAGGTGACAAACTATTGACTTCTCACATATCTAATGTAGGTAGAAAGAGTAAAGGATGACAGAAATGAGCAGTCTTGATCAGATGAGAAGAATAGACCATAGGGCCAATGGAATGAAGGAATTCTACAATCAGCCTTATTACTGAGGTTGGGGGATGTTTCCAACTAGAGCTCAGTTCTACTTCCTGGGAGTGACTTTCTGCTCCATTGTTTTCTCATGTTCCTATTTCACTCTTGGAGAGTATTTTTACTTCTTTGTTATTTTCTTAGGCCAAATTTCAGGAGAGAAACTATATTATGTCATTGATAGGAGTTCATAAACTTTCTCAGTCTTTAGTTTAGAGTCCAAGTATTATTTTGTTTCCATTAATCACCGAAGTGTAGTCTAGTCTTGTGGTTCTTTGAAGTTCAACTGCAAAGGTATTTGGGTTATCATTCGTTTGATTCCAATCAGCAGTATATGTCAATAGACAGGAACACAATTATTTTCAAGACTGGGTTACTTTTAATTACGTATACAGCTTGAGTTTACAGGGGCTTGGTGGAGAATCATAGCTTTTGTCTCTGTTTCTGAGCCATTTCAAACTCTGGGAAGGAGGCAGTGGGTGCTAAAATCTTAAGTAGATCTGTGTTCTGGTGTTACTTGACCATTTAGAAGTTTTAAGGTTTGGCTTTCCATTTGATTTGATTTTTTTTTTTCTGTAAACATAAATTCTCCTTTCTTGCTGCAGATCCCCTTTCTATCTTTTACGGGGGGTGGGTTTGCTGTGTTACTCCTATCCATCTAAGTCCCAGACCTTCTAGGCTGTCCTTTCTTCCTTTCATTTTTTACTTGCAAACCAGCCAACTCTTCCCTAAATTACTATACTGATCTTTCATTTGTTGTCAAATGTAGCTAATGTTAACTAATACTCTTTTTCCTCGTGGATGCAAGTTTATGGTGCATATTATGTTATCTGTCATTCAAGGTACCACAAGTGGCAATTTTACCATGTTTCACAACTCTATGATATGGAGTTCTTCCAGTCTCCAAAATTTATTTTCTGCCATCTAACTCCTAGACCAATGCCAAACAGTTAGTTACAGTAACACCCTCATTTCTGAATACTTTTCTGAATACCCTCATTTCTGAATATTTTTAGCCTTATCCAGGAGTTCTCTCCAGAATAGGTGATTAATGTGACAGGTAACTATAATATCTTCCTGGTTACTGAACTCTCTTCCTCTGTCACTGTTTTCGAAGGAAAAGATAATTAAATTGTTTATTTTCTTTAAAAGGCCAATATTTCTAAATTCATTACCCAAATATAGCATAATGAAGTAAGATTTAATAGATATAAAAATAATCACTACTTAAAACTAGTAAACTGAAATCACTTTTCCTCATGCTTAAGGAAATTCTTCATGACCCTGCTTTTTTCTAAACATTTTCATTCTAGTATGAAAAGATGGTAACTGGATAATACACACCTTTTGTCAAAACATGCTTGCATAATCATAAATTTTCAAGGAATACACTGAGGCTGTTAAAAGTCTAGTTTTGTGAGTTTTCCCTTTGAATGGATTTGTAATTCTTGACATTAATATATTGGAATAGAGATGTTTGATAATAATAGAAATTAATAATGTTCTTACCTAGAGTCCATTTGAGTGTGTAGTAGATTCTTCCATAAAGCTTGAGGGCTTAGAATCAGTTTATGTCTCGAGTTTACTAAACAATAGGACTGTGCACCACTGCAGGGAATAGGAGGTGGGGAGAGTTAGTAAAGAAGCCTAAATAAGTTAGAGAGGGCCTAGAGGCTATCCTTAACTGACCACAACAATCAGCCTGGCATTAGGGAGATTCAAATTCCCCTCCTAAGAACTGGGCACAAGAACACCACCCCTACAAAACTGCAGATAGAGAAAAGTGACAGCAGCAAAGGGAAACATAAAGCAGCCTGGCTACTATATGTAGAGTAGGGTTTGCCAAACTTTTTCTGTAAATGATCTGATAGCAAAATCTGAGGTTTTGCAGGTCATATATAGCCTCTGTTGCTCCATCTGCTTCTCCTACGTCTTATTCTCAACCCTTTAAAAATATAAAAACTTTCTTAGTTCCTAGAGTCATACAAAATCATTATAATCCATATTTGATCATGGGCCACAGTTTATCCGTGCCTGAATATTAGTCAGTTTTCCATTACTGTAACATAATACTTGAGCTAATCAACATATAAAGAAAGTTTTATTTTGGCTTACAGTTTGAGAGTTTCCGATTGGCGGTCAAGTAGTTATGCTGCTTTGGGTTTGTGCAGAGGCAGCACATTGTGGTCGGAACACAAGGCAGAGGAAACAATGCTCATCTTATGGACAGGAGACAAAAGTACATGAGGACAATGGTTCGTGTAATGGCATCCCCTATTAGAAGTGTGCTCTCAGCAACCTAAAGCCTCTCTGCCAGGCTTCAGTTTTAA
Organism: Dolichotis patagonum; assembly: GCA_004027295.1. Lineage (NCBI taxonomy): Eukaryota > Metazoa > Chordata > Mammalia > Rodentia > Caviidae > Dolichotis > Dolichotis patagonum. Next base: position 20,009 of record PVJX010015511.1, on the reverse strand, counting down.
AGGTGTCACCATCTACCAGTAATGCCACCCTGGGGACCAATCATTTCACATATGGATAGGCCTTTGGGGGACATTTGAGATCCAGTTTTTAGCACCTGGTATAGTAGAATTCAGCCAGATCTCCACAGGAACGTGGACACTGGGACACTGCAAGGGAGGCAAAGAGTATTAGCAGGAAAAGTTAATGCCATATGGAAGACTCCTCGCTGACCAATACTTATTCTAAAAGACCAAATCCCTAAGCACTAGAAGTTATGCAAAGGTACCTAGAAAAGATGTGCATGTCCCCTTTCTCCCTTTTACTGAATGGACATGTTTTCTGAGGAACTCAAATAAAAGTTGAATAGAAACACTATAAAGGAAACTTTAAATGGAAATGCAATTAAATGATTTTTAACTAGGTTGGAAATCATGATTGAATTGTGTGTTTTCTGGGCTGTTAAGCAGAAGTGAGGCTCCATCACTAAGACGAATTTCTTTTAGAGGAATAGTTTCCATTGTGTTTTTTCCTACTTGGCTTTTAAATCTATACCTGGCTTTAAAATATGTTTGGACAACCTCAGTGAATATTAAAGGTGACAAAAATGTATCTTTTTGCTCTTGTCCCTATGAGTTGACAAGTGTTACAGTGCCCATTCAGTATGCTTTTAGTAGGTGGATACAGGTTTGGTACTCTTTTTTCCTTGTGTATATTCAAACCTCTAGAAAGAGATAGAGTTGTTTCAGAATCCCCAATTATTTTTAAACTTCTTTTCACAAGACAGGTGAGATATATTTCTTAAGCAGTTATTTTTTTGAGTAACTATTCAAGGTGTTTTTTTGTTTGTTTGTTTGTTTTTTGATTTTTTTTGCTTGCCTCATCAGCACATATATTATTCTGGGTTTGTAAAAGTAGATACTTTTCAAGCCAGTCCTGACAACACAGAACACATGGGCAAATATTATCAGCATTTACTTGGATAGGAAAAAGTGAACATTAGGTTATAAAAACATCAGAAAAATTAATTATAAATATTAGAGATATTCAGATTTTAAAAAAAATTAAGGTCTTGCTACGTAGTTCAGGTTGTGCTCAAACACACTATGTAGTCCAGGCTGACCCTGAACTTGTAGCGATTCTGCTCCAGACTCTCAAATGCTGGGTATACAGGTGTGTCAACATGCCTGGTTATGTTCCAGTTTTAAAAGCACAAAATACATTATAAAGTGCAATTATAACCATGAATTTAAAAACTTTGACCCTTGCTGTTTGTGATTTTCTTTGTTTCCTTTCCTCTCCTTTTATTTTTATTTTTTTTTCAATACAGGGGATCAAACTCAGAAACTTGTATATGAATATATTTGGTTCTTGATATAAAGATCTGTGAGACAAAGATGACCGGAGATTTTGAACTAATCTCTATGTTTGATTCTTTTAATGCCTTATGATTTACCTCCTCCCACCTCCTGCCAAGAAGCAGCAGCAATTATGCCCACTTTTGGGGCAGTTAAATTCCTTTAATAATGCATAAAATGCTGGGTAAATGTGTCTTAGAGTTTTCAAAAGTCCTAGTCTATGTGCTTCTAATCTCTACAACTCTTATTTTGAATGTCTTATAATTTTTCCCAGTGCATTTTCAATCTCCTGCAGACCCATGTTGGAGAGAATGGCAGAGTTTAAGTTAGGATGTTGTCTATGGTGTAAACTAGGGTGGATCACATGGAATTCCTAGGGCCAAGGAAGAATTCCTAGGAATTCCAAGGCTTGAATATGGCTGCCAAGAGATGTGTGTACACCAGCTTCATCATGGTTTTGCTGTTTTTAATTCTAAGGCAGTCCCTGTCCAGTTTTCTTTAGATTTTATAGCACTGTAAAAAATGGATTTAAAGAGCACTTGCATTTTATTCCCTATTCTAATGTTTAGCAAAATTATGCTCAGGGGATGATGTGTGGGACTTTCGAAAGACTCACACCATTTCTCTCAGATGAGCTACTATTTCAGCATTATCTCCCTCTGAGGGACAGACAAAAATTCTTTCAAATGGTCGATAGTAGCTGCATTGACATTCTTCCTTGGTAGGTCTCCAGTCTATGCATGTATTCCTTGTTTGCTCAGTCTTTGGGCATAGAGAGTGTGGAATTTAACAGTTCAGGACAGTGACTCCAATTTTGGGAAGAAGTGAATTTCATGGAGTTAGGGAGTCAGTAGTTAATGCTCAGAGTTATCTGGAGAATGTCATTTTAAGGTTCTAATGTTTATAACTTTCCAATTCTGTTAAGAATCTCCTGCTTTCTCATAGGATTTGGAATTAATAATGACAGTGAAGTTTCTGAATAAAAGATAAAAGCCTTCATAAATCATGAATAATTGCTCCAGTAAATGTCTTTCCCTATTAAAGAATAGAATAAATATGTTAGGCTGGCCTAGGTAGAAATCATGATGTCTTAAACCAATTCCCCAGTCTATATTTTGTCACAGTGATTTTTATGGCTTCAAGTCATCCAGAAAATAAGCATGTCATTACTATCATTGATTTCACCTATCAGCAGCAGAGGGTTTTATAAGATTTCCCTGCTCAACAAACCTTACCATTCATGCTTTTGGTCTGTTTCACTTTTTTTTTTCTGTATATAGAAGAAAAGCAGACACTACAAGGTAGTTGAAAAGTTGAAAACCAAGTGTGACATCAAGAGAGACTGTTTGGTGCCTTCCAAAGCAGCCCTTGTATTCTTCACAAGAATAAGAGAGCAGGTAGAACTGAGGAACAAACTGCAACTCCGATAGGTTAGGAAGGTTGAAAAACTAACGAAAGTTTCGCCAACATGGGTTCTGCTATATTAAAGACAAGGCCCTGTTTTGAGGCAGTGTGGTAGCAGGGTATCCTTGGAATGTGGCTCTGAGCATGTACTGAACCAAAGCCTAGAAATACAACCTGACTCTCCATGTAAGAGAAAACTCTGACCTCATATAGAAGACACTTTTAAAGGACTCTTTCTCAAAGGTTTTGGATGCCTATATCAGCAAATGCCTCATTTCCTCTAATGGGCTTGTTAAAAGAGGATAGCAGTTAGGGGAACTGCAAGAATTTTCTGGCTTATACCATCAGGACAAAGCGAGTATCCTTGTAATAGATTTTGAGGGTATTTCCTCAATGTTTTAGACTGGATAAATGGAAATTTACTGAATTTGGGGCACTTAATGTGGTAAGCACCCTTAAGATAGATGGTTGTTAGGAACCTAGGGAGGTTCTGAGCCACGCTGTGGCAAGTATAAATGTCTGAGATGATGAGGCAAAGGAGAAAGTATTAAAAGGCTAAGTGAAGTGGGCTTGCTGAAATGGATATGTTATAGGAGGAAGAATGCCCATCACAGGATTGTGTTTTGCAGGAAAACCCAGAAATGTACCATTCAACAAGGCCATCAGGTATAGAGAGATGGTTCTAGAGTTACTGAAGAATTCAGTGATAATTCATCTCTTTAGGTCAGAGCAGGAAGGAGGGCTCAGAGTTTGTCTACATAATAGCAATGGGGTTAATAGGGAAATAAAAAGAATAGGTAATGGTGCTCGAGTGCCAGAAATTTGGGAGCCAAAATTACCTTAACAACTAGCAAGGTAAGAGGGGCAGCCCAGGAGGGTTAGCACACAAGAAACCACAATATCCATAGAGGTATGACAGACTAGTAGTTAACGATAGCTTAATAAATAAAAATGAAAGCTGGGTGATATGGAAGAGCCGGAGGCTGAAGGTATTATCTTATTTAAACTTGATTACTCTTACATAATGGAGACTTTCGGGTTTTTTCTCTGTACCTTGAGAATTATTCTTCCTAAGACAGATCTTTTGAATATGCCCATATCCAATTCTGACTTTTTTGTTTTGATGGGTTTTATTTTAAAAATGAAAAAGAATATTACCAACATGAATATAAAATAATGACTGTAGGCTCTCCTGTCCAAGATAATTCCTTACCCCAAGCCAAATCAACGCTAGTGACAGAACTTTAGATCCTATCAAGAGCATGACAAATTTATACCCAAATCCTTTTATCATAATTGGTGAAATTTTTTAGTTATTGGGCCTCCACGTTGTGCCAAGGAACTGCTTTGCTTCATAAATCACTTATGATGTGGATGTTCTTCACCACTCAGCTTGTGAGGGTGCCGTTCTCTCCACTGCACCTTGCTGCCTGTTGTGGACCACTTCAGGTAGCAGTTGTGCTAGGTTGTGTCTTCCAGGACAGGGGTCCCCAGCCTCTAAGTCCCAGACCAATGCCGTCAGTGTCCTGTTAGGAACCAGGCTGCACTGCAGAAGGTGAGTGACCAGTGAGGGAGAGAAGCTTCCTCTGCGTTTGCAGCTGATCCCCATAACTCTCATTACCTTCTGAGCTCTCTTCCTGTCAGATCAGAGGCTAGGTGAGATTCCCACAGAAGTATGCACCCTACTGTGAACTGCACACGTGAAAGACCTAGGTTGCTTGCTCTTCTGAATTATTCTGAAACCATGTCTTACTCTTATAACCACTCTACATCTATGGAAAAGTTGTTTTTATAAGCCTAGTCCCTGAAGGGTCCGTGGTGCCAAAAAATTTGGGGATCTCTGTTCTAGGAAGCAGACATGAAGACACAGATAGAAAGTGCATGAATTTTGTTAGTGGTGCCTATGATATAGAAAGGGGGAATAGAGCAGGAATATGGATATTTCTTTCAAATCTTATGAAAGAAAACGGGAAGAAGAGGTGATTGGATACATAGACCAAGAGTCTGAGCTACATCTGTAAGTCTTGTTCAGCCAGGCAGAGAGTTCCCTAATAGAATGCCTATCACAGGAGGCTTGAAATAAGTGCACTGTAGTTCTACATGGTGGACTGGGAGCTGTATGGAAGGGTTGTCGTGGGCCCAAACACAGTAACAGATTCCAAAGATGTTATGGCTAAATAAATCTTGTCATTAGACGACAGTCCTCACAATTTTGGAGTTTTGTTTTTGTTTTTTCTTATAACAGATCTGAGCAATGTTCTTCTGAACTTTTTTACCACCAAATTACACATAAGGCATAAGCTGGGCATTATTTTTTGCATGTTGGATCATTTCCCATATGGTTGAATAATAATTGTTATAATTTATAGAGCAAAGTTTTTCTGATTGCAAAAAACAGTTTTTGATGCCATCTTTTTATTTATTTATTTATTTATTTATTTATTTTTGTTTTTGACAGGGCTTCACTGTGCATTGTTGGCTGGAGTTGAACTCATTTTCCAGCCCAGGCTGGCCTCTAACCAATGATCCTCCTGCCTCAGTTTCTCCAAGTACTAGAATTATAGGTGTGTGCCACCACGCCTGGTTCTTAGTGAGTTTTTTGAGACACAGTATGTAGCTCAGGCCGGCCTTTATCTCACTATGAAGCCCATCCTGTCCTTCAACTCAAAGTAATCCTCTTGCATCTGTCTTCTAAGTGCTGCAGGCATTTGCCACCACATCCGGTCAGTACCCTATTATGTTGAACATATCTCTAGGCATAGACTGCTGTTGTTTTTCCTCCCTACTTTAAGTATAGCATACCATCATGTGATTGTTTTATAGGTTTCATACTACAGTTGAAAGTTCAACTAGCATTAAAACTGCTTTTAAACTGGGTGTGGTGATATACGCCTATAATCGCAACACTAGAAAGGCTAAGGCAGGAGGATCCCCATGAGTTTGAGGCCAGGCTGAGCTACATAATGAGCTCAAGGCTAGCCTGAATTACCTAGTGACACCTTGTCTTAACAAAGTTTTTTTTACTTTTCTTTGGTACTTGGGGATTGAATGCAGTACTTTCACAATGAGCTACACCCCTCCCCTCCCACACACATTTTTTTTTAAGTTTAGGGACAGTGTCTTACTAAATCATTAAATTGCCAAGACAAGACTCTAATTTGAAATTTTTCTTGCCTCAGTGCTCCAGATTGCTTAGATGATAGGTATACACCTTGTTTATAAACTATTTTTCTTCAACACTTATGATGTGTCAGTGTGTGGTTTTATAATTATTGCTTTGGAATTCTTAAGAGTCTTGGCTTTTTAACAATTGTAAAAAATGATTAGCCACATAACTTTGTCAGGCTTTCAAGTCCTTTTGAAATCTGAATCAGACATATGATAAACTTTGCATTCTATTTTCTACATATTTTGTTTTTTCTTTTATATCTATGTATCAATCCTTCTGAGTATGTTTTGAGTATTTCTTCACATCAGACCTGAGGGGTAGAAATAAAATTAATCAGCTTTTAAATTCATATTCTAAATTTTATGTGTTGTATTGTTCCTTCATACATATTCTATTTGTGCTTTAAATCTCTTAGTTTGTATTATTTAAACTGTTGCCGGTTTGTTCCAGTTTAAATACAGGATCTTCTTTATTTGAGAATATTTTCTCTTATTCTGATGGATAATTTTGATATCTGAAATCTATGTGTATATACCTCTGTTGGTTCTTACTCATAGTATGTTTTTATTATATTACAATTTGTGTTTGGTTTGTATAAAATGTTAAGTTTTATTAGAAATTTATCTCTGGAGAATTCTTAGTTCTAGCATGCTGTTCAGATCTTTAAAGAGTATTTATTTTTCCCAGTAGTCTGGGAGTTTGACTAATCTAGGAACATTTCACATTAAATTCTGTGCTTGGGATTTTTTTTTTTTTTAACCACGTAGGTAACTTAATTTATACAGCAAATATGAGGACTAGTTTTTAGGACTGTGTTCTTAGGGAAAATTTATTTTATTTTATTTTTTTGCACCTACCATGAAGCTTGAGAATGTATGTTTCCTAGAATTCATCTTTTTTTGGCATTTGTTTCCCTTATATCTCAAAGGATCCAAAATTTTATCCAGAGATTTCCTACTACATTCCCTAACTGGAGGGGCCATAGGAATTAGTTCTGCTTCCCCACTCTTCTTTTTTTAATTTTAGAGACAAGGTCTTGCTAAATCACTAAGTTTCCCAGGCTAGGGTTGAACTTGCAATCTTTCTGCCTGGTGTCCCACAGTGTTCAGATGACAGGTACCTATCTGCCTTGTTTACAGAAAATAAACTCAAGAATCTCCAGTCGTTAGCAGAAACTGATAAGTGAAGACATGTATGACAGTAGCTGTTCATGGCCCAGCATCTCCAATTTTAAATAATTTGACAACTTTTTATTTGCCTTAATTTTGTACAAATCTATTGATATTTTATAAAATATATTTTTATATTTCTAATAATTTTCTTAGAGTTAGTTAAGAGTGATATTTTATAATATTGTATCTACCATATTCTAGAAATGTGAATATTGATAAAGCTGTTGTGTTTTTCATGGAATTCCATCTTTTTATTAGTGGAAAGTAAGAATGGATATTGTGGCAACTGAGTATTTTACATAAAACTAATTTTCAATTACAAATCTAATTACCCCAATGTACTCTTGTAAGAAAAGTCCCTGTTAAAAAGGGAAAAAGTTTGGGTACTCCAGGAATCTGTTTGGTGCTCTTTGTTTTTTTGCCTCATAGCCAACTTTCTGTTTGCCTTCTTATACAATGTTGATGTTAAAATTTTCACCTCTTTCTGGTTTACTCTAGAACCCTTTGTTCTACTTCGAGATCCTCCATGTTTCTATTATTTATCATTTGCACCTTCCCGAATGTAAACTTCAGGCTGTTTCACAGGCTTTTAAATTAAGGCGGTATTCAATCCATTGGAAAGCAGGTGTATTTCTAGGGTCCCATTTACCTTTTCATTCTTGTGAAAGATACTAAGGAACTCAAAAATTTCCACTGTCTCTTGCAAGACCTTAGCCTAACGTGTTTGTCTCTACTTTCTTACTAAACGCTGCTGCCCCCACTACTGTCTCCTAAATCTCTAGTGTCCCCACTTCCGTGACACTCCACCTTAGTACTAATCATGTGTCAACTCCGAACAATGCTCCTGTGTACTCCTTTTGGTTGTTTTAGTTTTGTTTAAAAAATATACTTTCACATTCTTTACATCCAATGTTTATTACTTACGAAGCAACAACCTAACAGCTAGATCATAATAGTGAGTAAATATGACCCTTGTCCTCAATAAAGTTCTTTAAGTTAAAGAGAAATAAAGAGTTCCAGTGCCACTTGAGATATACCTCACATCCTCTGGTGACCAAAGAAATATAATCCAAGGTCTAGAAAAATCTGGCCTCTACAGACGAACAGGAGAATAGACTACAAGGGATGCATCTGACTCAGCTAGAGATGGAAAGCTCATATTTTTGAGCATGACAGTTTGTTTCACAATATGCAGAAGTGGAATACATTCCCACAAAAGAAAACATTGGATCTTTATATAAAAGTAGACGGGTCTTAAGGAGTCATATCTTTCAACTTCCTTCCAAGGTAGGGAAAGATAGTGAGCAAACTTGAATATTCCAAAAAATAAAGAGAAATGTTTATGTTAGAGTTACATGAAATAATTTACTGTATTTAAGAAACACTAATATGTTTAACTGACTGCTGGTGTGGTAATAGCATCATCAAATCCAACATCCTCAAAATGGATAAGAGTATTTTTATTTTAAGATTACTTTGACTTGCAGGAATCCAGAAACAACCAGTTAACCTCAGGATTATGACTATGTTTGTTTCTTTTTTGTAAGAATCTTTATGGTTTATGTCTTGTATCTGAGTAACTGGTTTGAAGATAATGATATATTGTGTAATAACTGTTGTTATTCTCTTATTTGATTATAAAATTCAATGTTATGTTTCATAGAATAAGAAAAATAATTACTCTGCAATTGTCTCAAGCTCTAAGACTAAATAACTAATAACTATTCAATACCTTTAAAAATATATTACTCTGTACTGTACTAGAAGGTCTAAAATTAATTAAAAGTTAGTTCTTCACTCACTAAAATACATTGAAATGTCAGTTTAGATTTTCTTATACATAGCTTTTGTTGAAAATTTGACATAAGAAAGATAATATCTAGTTATATACCTACATTGGTATTGCATTGTGAATGAAAGCCTGATATGCAACTACTAAAACACAGTCCTGAATTTGCCCTTCTAGTGTCTGTTACACCCTTACAAGATAGTCCTTGACTCTGCTGGCAGCTTCTGTTGACTTCACTTTAATTCTACCCTAATCCTGCAGGAGAAATATGTGGAACTGGGAATAAAATAGGATAAAATTGGTGAAAATGACAGGATGTTATTTGAGTAGTGTGCATTTTTTGTTATTGTTCAAGGTGAGAGTATCATTCAGAAGAGAGTGGTTGCATTTTACAAAGTGAAAAGCATAGCCACTTTGTTCATTTGAGATAGGTGCCTGGTGTCATCTCCATTTTGTAACTGAGGAAATTATCTTTTTGCTGAAGATTGCCTTAAATATTCACCATAAAATCACTGCAAAATAATACTGGAGAAATTTGCGTCTGAGTAGTTATTTGAGTGTCTACTCTGTGTCAAGGGCTTTGATAAGGAAATCACATTTGTACAAAGCAAAACTGCCAATTGTAAGAGGAAAACTCAAGAATAGTTTTAACAGTATTAATAAGTGATGAGGGTCTGGCAGATATTGAGTGTCAGAGGAATTAGAAGATTCAGGAGAAGTCCTATAATATGCACATGACAGATCAGAAGATTGGTAGCAGTCTCATTTCAAAGAGAAGAAATCCAATATTTCATTGTCAACCATAAGTCAAACAGCTTAAATAGGTTATTGTTTGATCTTCAGCACCACTCTCTGAGGTAGTGGTTTCCATGTCTCACACACAAGGAAACCGTGGCATAGAAGGGAACTCATAAAAATCAGTGAAGTAACAGTGAAGGACTTGCATATCTGGGAGGATCAAGCTGAAGTACTTATCCCTGTCTTTCCATTACACAAATAGGAAAACTTGGATAATACAGATAACAAATAGAAGGCTCTGAAAGGTAGAAAGAAAGCCAATAGGTTAGGAACCCTTAGACCCAGGAAACAACTGTCAGAATTCTTTTAGGCCCAGAAACTCTAGAGTTAGAGCTGATGTGGCTCACAACCTAGGGATAGTAGTGGACATAAACCAAAAAGGACTTAACAAAATCCTTTCTTCTCTACCAAATTGATCAGGAAAGGAAATCTACGAGGCAGAAAACCTTTAAACAATGACTTCTCAACTCCAGGCAAACTTCTAGAAAGTTAGTGAGCAGTTTAGACATCATTGTCCTGGAGGCTGTTAGGAAGTGCCTCACTGTCCTGCTGGGAGGGTAGCAGTGGAGGCTGAGTAGGGACTTGGACTTTTAGCCCTCCTAGACCTTAACAAAATCCTGGCATTTTCAGAGTGTCAAAGAAGGGGACGTAGAAGCCTGAACTGCCACCACCTCTCTATAGTAATAAAACACCATCCACCTCTTTGTTCACTGAAACTGTGTCAAAAAAGCCAACTAAAATACAATGTAAAAATAATATGCAGAGTCTTATAAATTAAAAACTTTCACTCTGCAGAAGTCCCTACTAAAAGAATGTAAGATAAGCTGCAGGTAGAAAGAATGCATTCAGAAATCACATATCTTTCAAAGTATGAAATCTAGTATATATAAAGTAAGTTTCATAGTCAATCATACAAAGACAATGGGAAAAATATATGAACAGAAATTTAACCCAGGAGTATGTGAAGATGATAAACAAGCACATGAAAAGATGTTCCACATTATTAGACACCAGGGAAATCAAGATTAAAACTACAATAAGCTATCACCCCACACTTAGTAGAATGACTAAAATTAAAAAAAGTGATACTATCAAATGCCAGTAAGGATTTAGAGAAATCAGATCATCTTGCTGGTGAATAACTCATGTCCCTGATGGGAATAGAAATAGTATACAAATTCTGGGAAACAGGTTTGTAGTTTCTTGAAAAAGGCAAAACAAAACAAAATAAAACAACAACACTAAGTATGCCAGCAATTGTATTCCTGGGCATTTTTCCTAAAAAAAAAACAAAAAAAAAAACAAAAAAACTTATGTTTACTTAGAACCCTGTACATTGATGTTTATGGTAACTTTATGTATAAAAGCCCCAAAATGAAAGTAATCCAATGTTATTTAATGGGTGAACAGTTAAATAGTGGTAGACTCTCAGCATGGAATACCACTTAGCCATAAACAAGAAGTAAGTATGCATATATCCAGAAACCTGGTTGAATTTCTTGAGAATTAAGGTGAGTTTAACAAGCCAATCTCTAAAAGTTGTATATTACTATACCATTGATAAGACAGTATTGAAATGGTAAAACTATAAAGACAGGGAACTAAATCGTGATTGCCAGGGTTTAAATGGGGTAAAGGAAGGGAGGTAGATGTGGCTATATAAGGTGAAGAGGAGCTAAATTGGTGTTGATACAAATGTTCTATATCTTAATTTCATCATTATCAATATTCTCTGAAGTACTTATCCCTGTTTTCCTTGGTGTCTAATAATTTCATCATTATCAATAATGTTGCAGGTTAAAATGTACCTGCTCAAATTTATATATTGAAGCTCCAACTTCCAGTACCTCAGAATGTGACCATATTTGGAGATAAGACTTTAAAAATGTATGTAATTAAGTTAAAGTGAGGCCATTAGAGTGGGTCATAATCCAATGTAATTTAGAAGAAGTAATTTGGATGCAGAATTATATGGAGGGATGATCCTATGAAGACATAGGGAGAAAAAGACCACTTAGAAGCCAAGGAGAAGCCGGAGAGACACTCAGCAGCTCAGTATCTGCCTGGGAAGAGCAAAGTCCTGAGTTCAGTTCCCAAATAAACAAACAAACAAGGTCAAGCAGAGAGGCCTGAGAAGAGGCAACCCTGAAGACATCTTGATCTCGGACTTCTGGCTTTGAGAATTATGAGGAAATAAATTTCTGTTCTTTAAGACAGCCATCCCATGGTATTTTATTATGGCAGTCCCAGAATATTAATCTACTAGTTATAATATTGTCCAATAGTTTTGCAAGTTCTTATAACTGTATGTAAATCTGCAATCATCTAAAATGAAACATTTAAAAAATAATTATGAGGCTCAAATGTAGGTCTGCTGGTTGTGAAAGATTGTACTCAAAACTGACCCGGACTTTAGACTTAGTTCTGTGCCAGGGATCTTCGATTCTGCAATTGAGTTGGTAATTTAAACTATGGCTTCAGACTGAGGAGATCCAGGTGGGTGCTGACCTATAGTCTTATTACTGATAGGTTAAAGGGCAGCATCCTGGGACCTTTGTGGGGTTTTTTATTGTCATTTAAAACTCCCTGCTTGCCTTCTTCCACCTGGTAACAGCCCCTCTTAAATACCGAGTTTAGAGTAAGGAATGACTTCAGTGCTGTTGCTTGCATCTTTAAGTAAAAAGACTTCAGCAAATCTTAAAGGTAATTGACACCACATGGTGTTCTGGGATTTTCCAAAAAATATACTATGTAATTTTGAATGAAAGTATTTCTTAGTGATTAGGAACACACTGCTTTTAAATAGATATTTTTAGCACCACATAGCCCTTAAATGCAAGCCAAATACAGCGGGTTCTCAACTGAGAAAATAGTAATCACAACTAAAGAAATAGCAGTGTTTCTGTGCTTCAAAAAGTCCCCAAAATAAAAACACCGTTTTGGACTTAGGATGCTTCTGTATGCTTTTTATGTGGTAAGGGATTTTTCATAAGGAATTTTTAGAGGTAATTTTGACTTTGTGAGTGTTTTGCTTTTTATGCTGACTTGAGAAATTAACCTTCTCATAAAATCCAATCCCACTTTGCTATTTTGACACTTCTTTTGTCTGAAAGTATTCATTAACATTTCACATAATTGCCCTGTTTCCAGAGCAAGTATATAATTTCCTACTGAATGAAGATTTCATAATGCATATCCAATAAAGTCCACCCTGTCGCTACTAGTTGACATTTTAGACTTATCGGGGAATTAAAAGAGACTTTTCTGCTGTTGGTCCTTTAGAACCTGTTGAACACTACTATTTATATGCACCATTAGAAGATGATTACCGTCTATAGCCATTGTAATGTCTAGTAGTCTTTATTTATTGTTGCCTCTCTTAGGAACTCTTTTTTGAATACATAGTGTGGGTGATTTTTGTGAAGTCACCTCATAGTATATTAAGTAAATTGCCTATAGTACCTCCATAACTTTGATTTTATCCAAATAGGTAAATAGCAATTAAATTCTGATGATAAAATGGGTGATTAAAGAAGCCACAAACAGTATGTATGAGAATTTATGTTCCAGCGAAATAAGAAGCCAAGGAGTAAGTTTGTAGAAACAGAGGTATTTCTCTTGTAGAGTAAATTGCAAAAACAAAATAAAAAACAAAAATAAGAGTAAATTGCAGAGCTTCAAGGGAACTTGTAAGTAGAAATATTTTGCTGTGTATTAATCTTGTGGAAAATTTTGTACAATCACTTCAGATAAAGCAAAATCTTTATTCTTGATTTTTGCCAGCACTAATGTTGGCTTTTGCAGTCCCTCTTACCTTTTTCATTCTGCTCTTACATTCCTTTCATTGTTTGCTTTAATTTTTTCTTTCTTTCTTCTCATATAGGCTATATCTTCGATTTTCCCCCAATCCAAGAAACCATAAATCTTTGCTAAAATGGGACTTTTCATCACCAGAATTGTTTCTGAATCTAAATACAAAGATGATACCTGGTGTGGTCATACAGTTTGGCTAGTGTCTCCTGAATTTCCATCCTGGGGACTGTTGCCTTCCTAGGATGAAGGCCAACCAGTGATCATTTGCTTCTTTTGAAGTTATCAGTTGGTCACAAAGTTCTTCGTCCAGATAGTTTTTGTGTTGTTCTAATAGCAGCTGATCTTCAGGCAACCAGGGAGAAAAAGACGTAGGAGCAATTTTTAAGCATTAGGTATATATATTTTTTCCTGAAAAATTAAAAACACTTTAGAAACATATTTCACTTTTTAAGTTTTTAAACTAAAATGATCTGCTCTTGGTTTTTTTGTTTTTTGTTTTTTGTGCTTCAACAAACTACAATCAAATGTTCTTTAATAACATTCTCAAGTTACTAATCATGTGTTTAATTCTTGGTGTTTACTTCATAGAATAGTAACTTATACATGTGTCCCTGTTGTTTGCTTTAAGAAATAGAATCATTGGCTACTTTACACAGATTGAGTATGTGAATCTTAGGAAAGTCATAGGATAAATTGTTTCATGTGATAAATGCTTTAGGCAATATATCTAAGACCAAGAAGCTTAGTTTCTTTTCTTCATATTTATAGCCAAACACACCACATCTCAATCTTTAGTGACAAGAAATCACAGCAGTGCTTACAGGCAAGCTTCTTGATATCTGGGACCTGTCAAATATTATGAAGTGATCCTTGGCTCTTGTATCAGAAGCAATATGGACAACTGATCTGATGGTCTGCACAGACCAAATAGAGTTATCCCTTTGGATGATTATATTTAGATTTGTCCTTTCCAAATCAAGACTAGTTTTATGTGTAGCAATTTTTTTGTCTTACTCTTGTAACAGTATGCAGATAGAAACGTGGTATTTCACCTCAGAGGTTTCATTTATTATTTTATCAAATCATTAGTGTATCAGAAATAAGTGAGTCTGAATTTACATATGTTTCATATGTAAATTTTTAAAGGGCAAACCTCCATCAGTACATGTTAACATACTTCATTGCCTCTGGTAATTATTGATATTAGTACTTTTACAAACTTCATAGGTATAAAGATACCGTCCTGTTTTCTCTATTTAGTGGCATTGTACAAAAGAAACTATCAATGTAGCTAAAATAAGAACCCATAAGAATAAAACTATTACTTCTTATTAGAAAAAGTAGTCTGAAAAGGAGTCAACTTGGAAGTTTATAGGTGTGGAAGCTTTCTAGACTAAAATGTCATTGGGTAAAAATAGCTACTTCCAGCTCTTTTATGTCATCTGCAGAAGGGCAGCTTATGTGTTTCTTTTCATTTTTCGATATGCATACTTCTTAAGCAATCACTACCTTAAAGGTAATCTCAATTTCCGATTAAAAGTAACTGATATGTGCAGCACATTCAAAGCATGAATAGATTAGAGTTGGTTTTCAAATGTTAAATCTTATAGCCTTTGTTTGTATGTGATTGGAAATGGAAAAAAAAGATGAATATTGAAGTTTAGGTTTGGTGATTAATAGGGTAATAAGAAACATAAGCTAGAAAATTGAGAAAATATGTTTGTATTGTATTTTAAATGAGGATCCCCATGAAAAGCAGAGGCTAAGATAAATCTTTCATGCAAGTACATTCTTATGGGAAGTGAGCCCAGGGAAAAAGGGGGGAGACCCTGAGGAGAGGGAGACACAAGAATGGAGAGCTAGTTCAAAGTTGTGCTGTTGAGTTGTCTGTCCTCGGGGGCAGTGGGGCCTGATTCCAACAGGGATGCTTTAAGGAACCATGTAGAACACCCTTCAGGATGTTAGTCAAAGACACAGAATACGGGAGTAATCTGCCTTCCGCAGGTAGAGCTGGTTGATTCAACAGCGTAAGGGCAAAAGGTAGCCTAAGATATGAGAGGAGCATGAATACATTGAATGTAATGCCCAGATCTGATAGTCTTTCATAAGGTGCAACATTTGTCCCCACTTAGCCCTGTCTCCTCATCCTTAAAGAGGCAGGACCTTGTCTGTTTTCCAGAGTAATCATTAAGTGAGCACTTCACAGGAATGTGACCGATGTGAGTGTGGAACTGAAAGATGTTGAGGTTGCTGTAAAGCTGAGACATGTAGAAATATTAGAAAACAGAGAAGTAAGCGAAGGCCACAGAAAACATCTGGAAGGCCCGATGAGGGACAGGAAAAGAGGATATACATAAATGATGACAAATGTCACATTTAGCATTGTGAGAAGTAAATATGTGAATCTGACATATTAATCATTTTTTACTAGCCAGAACATTAGGAGATTGTTTCTTGCAACAAATAAATATTGATTGAACTAATGCTTTAAGTGCTTAATATATGAAGACTAGACTGTCTAGTCTGCTTCAGACCAATTTAAAATCTACATTTTAGTCATGCCTGCCTACTTCTTAGTTTAAGAGTTCAAATTCACTTTCTTCTGCAGTGTTTTGACAATTGAAAGACTCCAGTTGCATTATTAATTTTAGCCCTATTTGATCTCTGAAATACTCAACGAATAACTACTCTTCCATCCTCCACCTACATGACAGTCACATTTCTATTTTTTTAGAACTTTTGCAAATTTAATAAGTGTTAAATGCCAGTGTTACTCTAAATTCTTCTCTGAGCCTTAGTGTTGGTGCATGTGCATGATGGATATAATCAAAATTAACAATATTCCATATGCTCTCTCTCCTCTCTGCAACTTGAAAACGTTTTGGAGAAACTTTGCAGAGGAGAACTCCAACTGGTATCTGAAGTGTTGATGGACCTCAGTGCCTAAGAGCTGAAGTAATGAAAACTGGAACCCCACAAGTTTCTCTCATATGGGGTCCAGGTACCCTTTCTTAGTGTGATAATTACATACACATTCCAAAAGAAAGGTACATAATCTAAAATTGCTCATCTAGTTTTAAATATTTGCTCAAATTATATGCACTGTAATATAAACTTTGGAACTGCCCTTATCTCTCAGGTACTGATATTTTTAAAAACCCAAATTCTATTTTTACCTTCTACTTGAACAATCCCTGCATGACAAGTATCTCTGTGTCTATGATATTTCATTCTGAAACTTCAAACATCTTCAAAGAATATCTAGTTTTTCTATTTTAAGATTTTGTGAACGTCTATTCTCCCCACCCCCATGTGTATGCTTTAATACTTTAGGATCTTAGCTACTTCCCTAAAGTAACAATGCAGTGACTGTGATGTATTAGAAGTTACATGGCCCCTGGGATTCAGAGGTGAAAGCTGGGATTTCCTGCATCTTTTAAGGAAGCCTCAGTTTGATCTTATTTCATAATAGACCTTATTGTTACAAAATGATAAAAGCTGGCATGGTTGGCTTTGGTGATTCTGGGAGGGTTCTGGAGCATCCAACCCAGTTTCCAGTGGGTAATAGAAGGCTCTCCATGAGTGACCCCAGAATAGAAGAGGAAGGTTAAGAACGGACTGGGGAAGAAGTGGGGAGAAGTTCCCCACATCCCTCTGCCCTTTCCCCTGCGGGTTTCTGAGGCAGGAGGGTGGATGTACTGAGTGATGCACAAAAGCAGGGCCAGATGATAAAGGGATTTTTGTATTGTGTGCCAAGGTTTGAATTGCGTCCTTTGATGTATGTCATCCTCATAGAGTATTTTCTTTTGGTCACTGTAACTTTTGTTCTGAATAGGTATGATAAAGTATATGCTGTTTAAATTTTTAAAAAGTATTACAGTAACAGACACATTAACCCTGTTCAAACTACTCCTTCTCACTTGGAACACACTTTTCTTACTGTCCTTGCAATTTTTGTTAGTGTTTTCAGCTGCTCTGTCTTGGATACTTCTAAGTGTTAATTGATTCAAAACACTGACCTTTAAAAATAAAGGGTCATTTTGACTTTGAGGAAGAACGTGAAGTTGCCCTTGCTAGAACTGTGAAGAGAGTGGATAAAGACCCACAGTAATTTTTTTGTTTTTTGGGGGAGTATTTGATAACAGGGATCAAACTCATGATCTCCCACTTGCCAGGCAGGTGCTTATACCACTGAGCTGAATCTCCAGCCCCAGTAATGTTTTAATGAGCCTGCCCTTTAACTGAATATTACTCAGCAGCAGCATTCACTGTATTTTTGATCATGCTTTTTAATCACACTCATGGATGAAGATTCTCAGAACTGCTTTCAGAAAGTGGGAAGAAATATGGAACCAGTGCTAATGTTGATACATTGTGTCAACTTAAGAAGTTTAGAAGTTTAATAAGAGACTCAGCAGGGAGCCAGGATCCTTACTTTGTAAATATCCTCATCCTGTGCAAGAGAAGGGCACAGGTGGCCCCCAGGCCTCATGTATTTGCATTGTACATTTGTGACTGGTTCATTGTCTAGTGCTTGGATTGATAGTGTCAGTGCTACACCCTCCTAGGGGGTGGAGCCAGGATGTGATGTAATGACAGGAAGAAGGTGTGTCTCTCTCTTGCCGGTTTCCCCTTGCTGTTTGCAGCCACCATGAACTGCGGCCCCGCCATGCCACCCTGCCTTGGAGCCAACTGAGTATGGACTGAAACCTTCACAAACAGTGAGCTAAATCTACCTTTCCTTCCTTCATTTTGGTGTCAGGTGTTTTGTCTCAGCAATGAGAGAAAAGTAAGCAAGACAATGTGTTTGAAGTGAGGGGGGACTATTTTGAGGAAGATGTGTCTTTTGCTGTACCACAAACTTTTAATTTAAATATCTACCACATAGTTTGATAACATCATGTCTATTCAACATTTGTCCAGTGTTTCAATATTAATAAATGTTAACCATCTACTTTGTGGTAGTATGTAGTAGGCATGATGCTGGTTGTTTGAAAAACCAAAGGTGAGTAAAATGTGGCTTCTAGTGTCTACTCTGTGACACAGCCTTGGGGGATTGAAAACAAATACTGATAATAAATGGGAGCAAAACACAAATAAAGAACACTGCCAAGCCCTCTTTGTGGCATTGGAAAAGTATTTACAAAGAAGGTTTTCTCTGAAGGTGAGTTTAGTACACTTGGGTGTTCTAGCAACCAGGGCTGCAATAAGAATTAAGGGTGTGCATAAATGGTGAGGTCATTTAGGGTCATTTTTTTTCTTATAGAACTGACAACATCCACTGCAACCACCTGCATGATTTTCTTTACTACTCTCCAGCAAACTAGACAGCTCCTTGCTATGGACACGAAGGTTATGAGACAGTCCCACCTTGGGGAATTGCCTGTGTTGTGCCAGTGGTGAAGTCTGCATACATAGCAAAGGTAGCAGAGTACGCTACTCCTATAGGCCAATGTAGCTGTGCCATTGTATTATCTGTAACTTTACCTTTGATTTTTGGACTTTTAAACCTTTGCTGATTCAGATCTGCGTGAGGCTTAGTTTGGAGGAGGGAGTCCTGTATGCTATAATAAAGTTTTGTTGGTTTGCTATAGATAAGGAATTAAACCTCAGATTTTACTCGTAGAGAGAGACTCAAACCTCATTCTTTATTCCTCTGTGTCACATCTGAACTGGAAGTTTATGGTGATCAACTGAGCATTTGAATAGAAGGTATGGATTTCTTTCAAAGTTGTTTACATGTAGGATTTAATATTAAATATGATTGAATCAAATAAATGTTGCTTTTATTTGATACTTTATGTAAAGAAAAAATGCTGACTAGTCTTTTAAATTGATTTAGTGCAAATTTGTGTAGTGTATAGGAACGAAACAAATGCTTAATAAAAGGTCTGCAAGGATTCTGCTGAAATATTTCAAATAAAAGAACTTAGCAAATATAAGGAAAAAATCCTACTATTCTGACATATGAGGAATGTTTGTTTTGAAAAGTATTTTGGGACTTTGTATATCTGAAGGTATATTCTGTGTTTACAAGTATTCATCTAGGAATACCACAGAGGCCTATTAACCACATCAAGGAGGTATTTTCTCCCCTTTCCTATCTGGTGAGAAGGGTTGGGGGCATCATAGTAGTGATTTTGTAACAGAAGTATCAAGTGATCTCTGAATTCTGAAACAAGAAATTACAGCCCTTAAAGTATTTTCTCTGTCTCAAAGGACAGCATTGTGTTTCTCATTTTTAATTCCTAAAGACAGGATTCAAACAGTAAAAATTTAATCCTTATGAGGTTTCTATTTTTGGAAAATTGGACACTAGATAAATAGTACTGTAAATTAACATGCATGTGTGTGTGTGAGAGAGAGAGTTACTGGTATATGACAAAGCAAACTTGGAGTGTATCATTTCTGTCCAGCATAGTAAACTGGTATTATGTACCGTATTTTAAGAATATTGAAATTAAAAGATACAGTAAGGTAGAGAAGTCAGGATATATTCTCAAGAGTCAAATAATCCTTGGTATAAATA
>PVJX010015510.1:0-42395 GCA_004027295.1 Dolichotis patagonum | reverse complement strand
GAAACATCATTAAGAGAAACCTGTTCACTAAGAAGATCCATATAAAAAAGGGTAAGAGAAATCACCTCCAATAGATGCTCAAGTATTAACACAGACATTTAAATATACAGGAAAAAAATCAAGGAAACAGAACTCCTTCAAAAACTAACATTTTCATAGTAACAGATGCCAATGATACTAAAATGGATAGAATGCCAGATGTAGTAAATTTCTTGTCACAGAGACACAATACTTGTCTTGTTATTTTTTATTCATCACTGAGACAAAATACCTGATGCCCAAATTTGGGAAAGGAAAGGTTTATTTGTTAAAGTTTTTGGAGGTTTCAGTCCATACTCAGTTGGCTCCAAGGCAGGGTGGCATGGCAGGCTGCAGTTCATGGCGGCTGCAAACTGCAAGGCGGAAACAGGCAAGAGAGAGAGACACGCCTTCTTCCTTCCATTACATCACATCCTGGCTCCACCCCTAGGAGGGTGTAGGACTGACACCACCAATCCAAGCACTAGACAATAAACCAATCACAAATGCTCAATGCTAATACATAAGGCCTAGGGGCCACCGACATAAACCACGACAATACCCAACACCACAACTCTAAGGAGGAGAGATTTATTTTGGTTCAGTTTATAGCAGTTCAGTTCATAGCAAGATCTAAAGCAGAGCAGCTTAGCACACGGCCATGGCAGCCAAGAAACAGAGAGAGATCAAGGGTAGAGACTTGAAGACAAAGTCTTTCAAGCATGCCCCCAGTGAAATACTTCATCCAACCAGGTTTCACCTACCAAATCATATTTAGCTATAAACTCATCAGTGGACTAATCTACTGAGAAGTATCACACTCTTGTGACTCAATCACTTGCCGGAAGCCCCACCTATAAGCACAAGAGGCTTTGAGGGGACATCTATAAACCATAACATCAGACAAAGAATTCAAAAGAATTATTATAAAAAATGACCAGTGAACTAAAAGAGAATGCAAATAAACAACTGAATGAAATGGGAAGACTATTCAGGATTTTAGTAAAGAAATAGAAATTGTGGAACAAATAAAATCTTGGAAATGAAAAGCTCAATGAGCCAAATAAAAATTTCAGTGGAAAGTCTAACAAGCAGGTTCAATAAGGAGAAGACAGATAAAGCAGATAAATTATTACATTAAAGCTATAATAAAGGAAAACAAATGCAAGTCTTCTGAGATGTGATTTTTAAACCAGATTTAAGTCTTTGGAATACAGGAGAGGCTTCACACACAGAGGAAAGACACAGGAAATCTACCCAGTAAAATAAACGCAAATTTTTTCCCAAATATTGAGAAAGATATAGACACCCAGGTGTAGGAAGCATTTAGAACCCAAGACAGACATCACCAGAAAATAATCGTATCACATTACAGTTAAAATATCAATGGTGAAGAAGAATATTGAAAACTGTGAAAGAAAAAGACAAAATCACTTATAAAGGAAAACCCATCCAAATAGTGGCAGAAGAGAAAGAGTAGAGTAGCAACTGAATATTAGGAAAGAATCAAACATCAGAAAAATAACAAACTGGCAAGAATTACTACACATCTTTCAATAATAACCCCAAATATAAATGGTCTTAATTCTCCAATTAAAAGACAGATTGGCAGACTGAATTTTAAAAATCAGGACTCAACTATATGTTTCCACAAGAAACACACCTCATTCAAAAAGACATACATAGTCTGAAAGTGAAAGGATGGAAATGATATTCCATGCAAATGATATTTTAAAACAAGCAGGAACATTTGTATGTACTCATATCCAACAAAGCACAGGTCAAGGCTAAACTAGAAGAGATAAAGAAGGCCAGTACATATTGGTAAAAGGAACAATCAATCAAGAAGATATAACAATTGTAAATATATCAAATATAAATATTTCAAATATTGTATATACATAATATATATAAAATATTAGTGTACCCAAACGCATAAAACAAACAGTCTCACCATAAAGGCACAGATAGACTCCAATACAATTATAGAAGGATAAGTTCAACACCCCACTCACAAATAGGCAAAAAGTCAACAAAGAAACATCAGAAATAAATTATACGACAGATCAAATTGACTTAATAAACATCTACAGATTGTTCCATACAACAACAGGATACCCATTCTTTTCAGCAGCTCACAGAACTTTCTCTAAAATAGACCATATTTTATTCCATAAAACAAGTCTTAACAAATACAAAAAAATTGAAATAATTTCATGCATCCTATTAGATCACAAAGAATGAAACTACAAGTCAATAAAAGAAATCACAGAAAATAAACAAACACCTGAGATTGACTAATACACTTTTAAACAATCAGTAGGTCATGGGAAAAAAATCATAGAATATTTTTAAATTTCTAGAATCAAATGATAATTGAAACACAACATACCAGAATTGATGGGAGAAAATGCAGTCCTGAGAGGAAAGTTCATTTTATAGCCCTTGGTGCTTACATTAAAAACTAAGAGGTCTCAAATAATTAATGATGTATATACCAAGGTCTTAGGCAAAAAACAATACAAGAAAAGAAATAAAAAGGATCAGAGCTAAAATTAATGAAATGAAGATTAAGAGAATGATACAAAGGAATAATGAAACACAGTTGGTTGTCTGAACTGATAGACATTTAGCCAAACTAACCAAAATTAGGTCAAAATTAATAAGATTAGAAAAGAAGAAGGTTATATTATAACAAACAGCATTGAAATCTAAAAAATTATTAGGAATTATTGTGAAAACTTACATTCTAATAAGCTAGAAAATTTAAAAATGGATAAATTTCTAGATATATACAACATCAAAATTTAAAAAGAGGATGTAAAATGTAAACAGATCAATGAAAAAGAAATGAGACTAAGAAAACCCCAAACCAAATGAATTTACCGCTGAGTTTCACTAGACTTTTAATAAAGAACTAACCCCTAGGCTCCTCAGACAATTCCATGAGATAAAAAGAGAAACAATGCAATCAACATCATTCTACAAAACCAGTATCACCCTGATATCAAAATTGAATAAAGACTCAACAACAACAAAAAAGAAAACTATAAGTCAATACCCTTGATGAACATAAATGTGAAAATCCTCAATAAGGTGTTTGCAAACATAATTAAGCAACATATTAAAAACACGCATACCATTACCAAGTCAGTTTTATCTGAAGGATGAAAAGATATTTCAACATTTGTGAACCAATAAATGTAATATACTGCATAAACAGAATCAAAGATAAAAATTATATAATCATCTCCATAGAAGCAGAAAAGACCTTGGATGAAGCTTAATACCCCTTCATGATAAAAACTCTGAAGATACTAGATCTGGAAGGATTATACTTCACATTATAAAATCTATCTATATAGAACAAACTCACAGCCAACATATACTGAACGAGGAAAAAACAGAAAGCATTTCCTCTAAAATCAGGAGTAAAACAAATGGTTCCACTCTTGCTACTCCTGTTCAAAGCAATATTTGAAATTTTAACTAGTGTAATTGGAAGAGACAGAAATAAAAGGGATACAAATAGGAAAGGAAGAAGTCAAATTAGCCCTGTTCTTAAACAATATGTTCCTTTATATAAACGAATCTAAAAACCCCAGCAGAAGAATTTTAGATCTGATAAGTAAATTCAGCAAAGTAGCAGGATAAGAAAAAAACTAACATACAAAAGTCAAGAGCTATTCTATACACCAATAAATGAACATGCTAAAAAAGAAATGAAGAAAATGACTATTCACAATAATTCCAAAACCTAGAAATAAACTGAACTAAAGAAGTGAAAGATCTCTACAATGAAATTATATAGCACACATGAAAGAAATTGACAAAGACGCTAGAAGCTAGAAGGACTTTGCTGTTCATGGATTAGCAGAATTGTTATTTAAGTGGTTATATTTTATAGTACTGAAAGTCACCTACTGGTTCAATGCAATTCCTATCAAAATAATGATGACATTCTTCACAGAAATGGAAGCCAAGCATGCTAGCACACTCCTATAAGCCCAGCACTCAGAAGGCTGAGACAGGAGGATTGTTGCAAGTTCAAGACCAGCCTGAGCTACAAAGTGAACCCAAGGCCAACCTGCCCTGCACAGCAAGACCCTGTCTCAAAAAGACAAAATAATAATAATAATAATAATAATAATATTGGAAGATAACCCAGATAGCCAAAGCCATCCTAAGCACAAAGAGAACTTCTGGCGACATCAGAGTAGTCACTTTCAAAATATACTGCAAAGCCATAGTAAGAAAAACAGCATGGTGCTGACATAAAAATAGATACATAGACTAATGGAGTAGAATGTGCACACATGGAAAAAGACACACAATTACAGTCCTTTGACCCTGGACAAAATGTCCAAAGCCATACATTGAAGAAGACAGCCTCTAAAAATAGTGTTGGGAAAACTGGATATCCACTTGCAGAACACTGAAACTGGATTCCTGTTTCTCAGCCTGTACAATACATTAATTCCAAATGGATCAGAGACTTAGGTAGGGAACCTGGAATTTTGAAACTGCTAGGAGAAAACCCAAGGAAGACACTTGAAGTCATAGGCCCAGGCAAAGGCTTCCTGAATAGGACTCCAACAGCTCAGGAAATAATAAAATTGGCAAAGGAGACCACATCAATTAAAACCTTCTGCACTGCAAAGAAAACAACTGACAATGACATGACAGCTTAAGGGATGGGGGGAAATCCATGAAAGCTACTCTTCCAATAGAGGAGTAACATCTAGAACACATAAACAGCTTTAAAACTTAACACCAAAGGAAAAAAATCAAATTGCCCAATGAAAAGTAGGAAAATGAATTGAACAGACACTTCTCAAAAGAAGTACAAATGCCCAATAAGTACATGAAAAAAACCTGTTCAACATTTTTATGCATTAGGGATATCCAAATCAAAACTACATAAAGATTTTGTCTCACTAGACAGAATGAGGCTGGCAAGGCTGCAGCGCAAAAGGAACACTTCTGTTCCATGTTGATGGGAATGTAAATTAGTACAACCACTATGGAAATCAGCAGAGGTTCCTCGAAAGACTAAAAATATGCCTCCCATTTGACCCACTTACCATGCTCTTGAGTATATATCCAACAGGATTAAAGTCAATATACTATAGTGATATCTACACACCCATGTTTATTGTGGCATATTTCACAATAGCCAAGATATGGAACCAGTCTAGATATCCACCAACAGATAAATGGATAGGGAAAATACGATAAATATAAACTAAGCTATATTACTGAGTCATAAAGAAGAATGATAGCTCATTTGCAGGACAACGGATGGAAATAGAGATGATCATGTTAATCAAAATAAACTAGACTCAAATATCTCATATTTTCTCTCATATGTGGAATCTTAAAAAAGAGATGACAGGGACAGAAAGGAGATTCTTTTTTTTTTTTTTTTTAATCGGTACCAGGGATCAAACTCACGACTGCCTGCTTGCAAGGCAGGCGCTTATGCCGCTGAGCTAAATCCCCAGCCCCCGAAAGGAGATTCTTAAAGACAAGGAAAGGGATGCAGAAGAGGTGGAGAGGAAGAAAAAGGGAATAATACAGGAGTAAAAATACAGTATGTTCTATGCATATACAAATATGCCAAAATGAAAACTATTCCGTGTGACTAATAACAAAGAACATAAAGGTACCTTTAAAAATACAAATTATGAAAAAGAGCCAACTAGAATGTGTAGAACTGAAAAAATGTAATAACTGAAATTTAAAATTCCCATTGGATTACTTGATACCACATTGAACATGGCAACCCGTGGATAAACCTGATTTCCCATCAATAGAAACTAACCCGAAGGACAGAGAGGAAAGGGGTTCAAGAAAGGGTAAAAACTTCAGTGACCTACATAGCACAAGATCACAGAGTCTAACACATATGTATTTGGTGTCCCAACAGGAGAAGAGAATAAGGATGGGCCCCCAAAATACACTTGAATAAATAATAGATAAGCACTTCTCAAAAGTTGACCAAAAATGGTGACTTACAGATTCAAAAAGCTTTGCAAACTCCAAATAAGATCACAAAGGAAAATTCACATTTGCACATAATAGTTACTATACACATAATAGTTAAACTATCTGTCATGTTTTATGTCAGTGGCCCCCAGACCTCATGAAATTATGGACTCGACCAATCTAGCATTTGTGATTGGTTCATTGTGTAGTGCTCAGATTGGTGGTGTCAGTGCTACACCCGCCTAGGGGAGGAGCCAGGATATGATGTAATGGCAGGAAGAAGGTGTGGCTCTCTGTTGCCTGTCCCGCCATGCATGCTGCCTTGGACCCAGCTGAGTATGGACTGAAACCTTCAAGAACTTTTCCTTCCTGCATTTTGAGTTTTGGGTATTTTATCTCAGCAACCAGTGAAAAGTAACTAAGACACTATTTAAAAAAGAAAGAAAGAATGAAAGCAGCCAGAGAAAACCAGTATTTTATGTATAGGGGAACAAGGGTAAGAGCTTCCCCTCACATCTCACATGGAAACAATGTAGACTACAAGACAACAGAATGACTCTGTCTATAAGGATGGACTAGAGAATCGTCTCCTCATCAGCTCCCATTTCCTGTTGCTTAGGGTCTCCCCTGGGTGTGACGTCCCCTGCACAGTCAGGATGCTGTGTGTGCCTGAGGAGCGGGTTCCCATCAGCGTGTGCAGTTTCAAAGAATCCCAAGGCAGGACAGTCATCAGACTGGCATGGCACACCTTTAGTCTGGATGCCAAGGTGGTAGGATGAGTCAGAGCTTGCATAAAACCCACAGCAGACAGAACTGAAACCATAGGTGAAGCAAGAGCACATACATCAAGGCATCAAAGGAATCCATTATTCTTCGGGCTCAGCCCCTGACATAGACGACGTCATTTCATCCTGACAGTAATTCCATGAGGCCAGTGCTTGTTCCACAGAGGTGGAAACCAAGGTGGTCGTGTGATGCCACCATCCCACAGCTGCCAAGTGTTAGAGCTGGGTTTGAACCCAGCCTGCCTGGCATTCAAGCTTTCAGCCACAAGCCCACACTGCTTCTCGAGACGTTGTGCACACAGATTATTGTAACACAGATGGTATACGCTGACCACCGCACATACACCCAAAGCTGGGGTTCATAGGTGTCAATGTGTAATTGCACGCGTGTTGTCCCTAGATAACACACATATGTACACACAGAGAGAGCAAGAGGATGTACCCAGTACACTACACACCCATGCAGCAAGACTGGAGTCCTCAAGGAAGCATTTCAGCTTTTCCTCAGTTCTGCACACTATGTCATTGGGCTCCCCACAGGTGGAGCCCACAGTCCAGCTCCCCACTTCCTCCTTGCTAGTTGTGGTTAGCTAGTCACCGTCAAGGACGTTATTCATTTCCTCCCGATGACGCCCCCTCGCTCAGACCTCTCCTTGGTCTCGCCTGCCCCTGGCAAGCTGCCCACTTCCACTCACAGCCCTCACACGTGTGTTCCTGAAATCGCTACCTCTGTGCTTTCGCCCGCGCAGTCAGAATGGAATTCATTATGCTAAATCCTGGAGTCTCAGCCACGCTGACAGCTGGGCAGGCGGGGAGGAACGCCTCACCACTGGCTTTGTGCTTGCACAGAACTTGATCCTGACCTCCCAAGTGCAGCCTGCTCCTCCTGTTGGCTTTACCACAGTGGGGGGATGCTCTACAAGCTGCCCCTGCGAGCTGGACAAATGACCACCCCCAAATTCTAAAGCCCTCCTTTCTCGGTTCCACGTCAGCCGTCGCAGGAGAGGTAGACGCTGTAGATAAGCACTGTGTCACTTCTCGTGTCACACGTTTCTTCAGTAAACATGACTGACGATCTTCTATATAGCAGGTACCATTTCTGTTTAACTCCAGTGCCCAGCCCAGGGCTTGGCACGTGGGAGGTGCTCAGTTTGTGCTGCTTCTTGGAGAGACAGATGAGTGGATGACAGATGGGTGGCTGTACATTAGATGTGTGGCTAAGTAGCAGATGCATGAAACAGGCCCCGTAGAAAACGTCTAGGCTGGTAGATAAGGCAGGACTGCACCTCTAAGGGGCCCACCCTCTGGCAAGGCTTTGTGTGCACCTCTGGTTACACAAGAGCTGGGAGGGAGGGAAAGACATCGCAGGAAAGGGTTAGGGACAGACTCCTTGAGGGGAGGATTCCCAGTTCCTCCAATGCCCATCCTCAATTTCATGGAACTGATTGGTCCCTGCAGGGGAATGACCACGAAACCCCTGAGGCCACTAGAGAAACCTAGTTTGGCCACGGTGCCACAGAGAACATGGATCCTGCGGGGTGTCCCCCCACTCTAGGGTACCCCACTGCTCCCACCACCCACAGCACATGCCGCCCATGTGGCTTCCCATGCAGGCTTACAGCCTTCCTGTGCCCAAGTCACAGTGTGCACACCCCTCCTTCCAGGGAGCCCCTTCCTTCTACCCTGCACCCCTCCCAGGCAGGTGCACCTGGGCAGTGTAGACCTGCCCAAGCCACATCCAGCCCCAGGCTGCCCTAGAAATGTCACAACAACCTCTAGCAAGGCCAGACCAGACTCACCACCATGAAGCCCCTTCTCGACTGCAGGAACAGGGATGCCAGGGCAGGTGGGCGACTCCCTCTGTGGCCTCACAGGTCGGCTCAGCACTAAGGGCTGTTCACAGCTGCTCCTGGAGTTGCCTCATTCAGCTGGGGATGGGGACCTGCTCGCAATTTTTGTATCCCATTTAATAAGCAGAAGTAAAGCCATGGATTCAAACCCAAAGGAATTCTACCCCCAGTTGTTTGTCTAGAGCCCTGATCACGTTGTCATCGCCATGACTGGTTCACAGCAGGGGTTGCGTCCCATAGTCTCAGTCAGAAGGGTCCCCATCACCTGCGTGCTTCAAGCTGCTGGAGATTTGGGCCAAAGACAAGTGAGTAGAAATGCAGCGCCTCCCCTCCATCCCTCTCAGAGCTCCGGGCTGGCTTGTGCTCAGGAGCCCCTGGAGCCAGGTTCCTGGAGTTTCCTGCTCCCATAGGACAGGCTCCCGTGGAACTTCAGCCAACAGCCATGAGGGAAGGAGAGAGAATTTCAGCTGCCCTCTGGTCCCCACCAGCATTCACCGTGTGGCCTCATTCTCCAGGCAACTCCTGCCTCAGTGCCCCCAACCCACCCCACTCCCCCATTTCCCCAGAATCACACCTCTGCCTCCCTGCAACCATACCAGGCATAACCAGGCAGGAACGAAGACTGTTTCCCTTTCGTGTTGGAGAGAGTCTTCCGGTGTTCTTTGGATCTATAAATCAGAAGGCTCCTACAGATAGCAAGACTCTGGAGCCACGGCCAGTAATCCCAGCACTCTGGGAGGCTGAAGCAGGAGGCTCACAAGTCTGAATCCAGCCTGGGTAACTCAGCCATATCCTGTCTCAAAGTAATAACAGTAATCATAAAGAGAAGCTAGAGACATAGCTCACTGCAGAGACCTTGGGTTCAGTCTCCAGCACCACCAAAAATAATAATCTGAAGCCATCAACTCCAGCAGATTCCTCTTTTTATATTTTCTTAAATCAAACTAAACCCCACTTTGAGCTCTCATCTTCAAAAAATTAGACAGCTCCCCTTGGACTGGGTGGCGGTGGGGGGGGGGGCAGAGGTAAGCGGCCAGCACAGAGGGCCCCGGGCTCCGCCCTCACTGGCTCACTCTGGAGCACCAAGCAGGCACCTTAACCTCCTCGAGCCTCCACACCTCAAGCGTCCCAGTGGACAGAATGAGAGTGACTGTGAGCACACACACACACACACACACACACACACTCCACGTGGGTGCACACGGCTATGCCCCCACCCATGGACTGACCTACTCCGTGATTTGAGGCAGACTCTAAATGTGGGCTAGAGCGGGGAGAATGGCTCCAGGAAAGCAAGGGGCATTCACCTTTGTGTTTTTGGTTCTGGCTCCTCTCTTCCCTCCCTCCCACGACCTCCCTCTAGAGCTCAGTTCCGTGAGGCTGCAGGATCTGCGATCCGGGCTACAGAGAGGTCTGTCCCAGGCGGAGCAAGGGTTTCAGCAATGCGCTGCACCCCACTCTGAGAGCAGAGCTCCCCTGCTCCAGCTCACAGCCGAGCACACGGAGGCCCCGGGGAATGGGACAGGCTCCTAGGACCCCCCACACAGCCCCTGCTAGCAGGTGAAACCCCCAGGGCTGGAAACCCCAGGCACCAAGCACAGCATATAGCCCAGAAGGAAGCAGAAGCCACCTTCAAGTTTGTTATGCTTTGTGTCATTTTGGTTTTGTGCCACGTGCCAAACAAAGCTCAGATGGAAAACAATGCCCACAGACCCTGGCTGCCACCCCTGGCCCCAGCAGCTGGTCCCGAGTGGGAAAAGGTGTAAGCAAAATGCCTTTCCTTTGAGGACCCAAGTTATTCTCTAGGTTTCTTTTCTCTCTTTTTTTCTTTTTTTAATTCTGGCTATATCCCAAAACAGAACTATAAAATACCATATTGTATGTTTAAAAATAAATAATTTTGAAAATTCCAGCTTAGGAAAGTTTCTAAACATTTTGAAGTCTTTTCAAACTTGCTTTCCCTAGGGCTTTGTGCCAGCAACTCAAACCCTTCTGGGCTGCTTGGAGGCAGTGCCTGGGCGGACGAGGGGCAGGGGAGGGCCGCTGAGGCTACCTGGTCACTCTGCCTTCCCTCTCCCAACCCAGACTCTTCTGTCCTGCGATCATCTTGCTGATGGCTTTGACCTTGACTTCTCGGGGCGAAGGGAGGCTCTGTCGGGGCGAAGTGAGGCTCTGTCGGGCGGGCTTGCAGTTTTATTCCTCCAGTACATTCTTACCTTCACCTCCCCTGACTCCTCTGCAGCAAACTGAAGCATCTTTCTCCCTCTTCGTTGCCTTAGTGGAATCACCTTAATCAGGACGCTTGCTTTTGACACTGCTGGGAGAGTTGTGGATGCCAAGCGCTCCTCAGGAGGCCACGGAAGGCTGCTGCCCCATCTGCGACCATCGAGCCGGCCGCTCAGAACACTCTCGTTTTATACGTTGACACCCTTAGGGGGCAAATCTTCATTTCCATCTTAATTCTGCCTCTTGTGCCAGGCCGGGAGTTAAGTGCTCCAAGACAAGCAACCACCCTGTTTATGGAGAGCAGTGCAAAAGACATAGATTAACAAGGGCCATGCCATTGCAAAGGCTATGAATGTCACAGAGAAACAGGACTTTGAAACACTGCTCCTTGGAAGACAGGATACTGGCACATGGCAGTAAGATGTAGAGTAAGCATAGGCCTGGTGGCATACATCTGTAATACCAGCACTCAAGGAGGCTGAGGCAGGAGGATCACATGCTTAAGCTCAGCCCGGAAATTTAGTGACTGAACAGGATTCTGTCTCCAAGTTTTAAAAGGACTGGAGATGTATTCAGTGCAAAGGGCCTGGTTTCAACCCCCGGTACCAGGAAAACAACAACAAAAAGATGGAACACATGCGATGCTTTTTGAAATGTTCCATTTGAAATCAGGCCCACTCCCCTTCACAGCTAGCTGAGGGTCTAGTGCTCCTTTTGCCCACGGCCTGCATCCTTGGTCCCTGGATGCCCAGACCTGAGCCGACCACGGGATGACTCAGAAGCCCCGCGCTCCGTGAGATCATTCCCACGATCCCCGCGAAGCTAGCGCGTCTGAACGCTCTGTGATTTAGACAGATTTTCTACTTTCGCTTTGGGTCGCAGGTGCACTGCCTGCTACAGCAATTTGTCAAAAAGACAAATCTTTCCATGTCGGGAAGAAAAGTACCAAGATGAAAATGAAGGGAAAGAGACCTCCAAGGATCAGATCTCTGTTCCACTTCTCCGAGTTGCTGGAAACGAATGATCTTTCCCAGTAGTTACCGGCAACCGCTCAGCTCAGAAATCACTCCTCTTTCTTTATGTTATGCAAAAAGGCAACGGTCTTTGGTTGTTGTTGGCTACAACCAAATTTCTCCAAATATTTCAGTGTCTCTCAAAACACGACACTGACAGATTCCTGAGAAACTGCCTGGGAGTCTGGGGAAATTTAGCGGTAGGATTGCAAGTATTTTCCTTGCTTTTGTGTTCTCGTCTGAAGTCGTGTTCGTTTGGAAAGAAAAAGTGACCCAACCGCCTCCCGCACACGTGAGACCTAGGAGAGAGTCTCACTCTAAACCAGAGCCACTATCAAGTTCCCTTTCCAGCTAACTCTATGCTTTTTTGAAGTGTGTAAATTTAAAAGAAAAGATGGTGGGAGGTGGAACGTAATGACCAGGTTTGGAGAAGAGTTCAGTCAGTGAGAAGAAAGGCCGGCGTGGGTCTCCTGCTGTCCCATGCCCGTGGCCCGTGTGCTGTCAGAAGAAGGAATTCCCAGAAGGAAGGAAATTCACCAAACCACAAAGAGAAGTCCCCTTCGGGAAGGGACTTGGTGCCACAGAAAAACATTTACTTTGTACTTTACACACATCTGGACAATGTGAATTTTTGGTAGAGTATAGAAATCTGTCTGACATCTTGGGTATAAATATTCTTTTCCAGGCTGAACATTTGTTTACTAATATTGCGGTATCTTTGGCATGCAAAACTCCATTACACAGAGTCTGAGGGAAAATCGATCTTTACTTTTTAGCCTTTGGCTCTTACCAGCTCCCTGAATGCACACGTAGCATCATGAATTTCTTGCAATATTCTTATTGTACAACCTGGGAGTATTTAATTCTTCTAGGATTTATTCTTACATATGCAGGTGACTGGTTCTGTTTGCGTTGTGTCCTATTTGTCAAGGGGCACGACTTTCCCTCTGAGTTACTATGACACTTACCTGTCACTGGCAATGTCACCATCCTGGCACTGTGCCTGCTCCTGTGCCCAAACCGACCAGGCCACTGTGTCAGACCCTGCCTCTGAGGGGTCCATTCTCATCTCTCTCCTCATCTTCCCCTCAGCTACTCGGAGGGCCTTTATTCTTCTTATCCATGCTAAGATCTTATTTTTATTTAATAGTAACTTTCAAAGTTAAATATTTTCTCATTAAAAATTCTCTCACGGGCTGCCGATGGGAAAGGAAAACCCGGCGTCCACACCGCAGGGTCATTCTGCGGTTTCCTACAAAGCTCGACGCGTTCTCCCCCGTAGGATCCAGCAGTAATCGTCCTGTCCTCCTTGGTATTTAGCCAAAGGAGCTGAACGCAGGTTCACGTGAACACCTGCGCATGGCTGTTTATAGCATGCATATGGATGTTTACAACAGTTTTATCCGTAGTTGCCAAACTTCAGAAGCCACCAAGATGTCCTTCAAGGAGGGTGAAGGGACACAAAAAGCAATGTCGCACCCTGAGGATGGAATGTTGCTCGGTGCTAAAACCAAATGAGCTGTGGAGCCCCGAAAAGACACAGAAGAAGCCGAAGTGTGTGTCACCAAGCTGCAAGGGCTGCACAGCGCGTGGCCCAGCTCGCTGACACTCTGAGGGAGCCAAGGCTGTGGAGACAATCAGAGTCAGCGGTCTGCAGAGGCTGGGATGCGGGCAGGTGGGGCACAGAGGGCGGCTCGGGGCAGTGAAACTGCTGTGCGGTGTGAACACCTGCCAGCAGACATTTGTCCAAAGCCAGAGAGCGATGGCGGCAGAGGGACCCTTATGCACACTGTAGACTGTGGCTGGCTCTGACGGGCCACGCAGGCCCATGGATTGCAGCAAGTGGGCCACTCTGGTGAGGACGTTAGTGACCACAGAGTCTGTACGTGTTGGGGGCGGGGTGCATGAGAAATCTCGGCATCTTCTGCTTGGTTTTGCTGCAAACCTGAAAGTCCTCTAAAAATATAAAGTTGGGGGGGTCTTCTAAAGACTCTTTTTTGGTGTAACAGGGACAGAACATGCCAACATCCCAAACAGGAAATGACTGAGGTTATTTCCAGCAATTGACCCTCCTCTGCTTGGCACCTCTTGTAACCTGGGAGCTGGGAGGTGGAGCAGATGCAGGCTCCAACTCCAGAAGCCCCAGCCCCACGCGCCAAAGCCCCTTCAGGTTGGCACACGGGTGGGCACTGTGCACTGAGGGCTTCTCAACCGCCTTCCAGACCGGGAGCCCCACAGTGCTTCCCAGGATGCCAGAGATGGCAGCAGCTCACAGAGAACCAGCTCTGGCTTGCAGAGAAAAGAGGGAAGGTACCCTCCCAGAGTGTAAGGCTGACTGCAGGCCAGGCCAGCCCCCAGCCAGGACAGACCGAGGAAATCTGGCAACACAGAAAGGAGGCCAAGGCACTGCTCCATGCCTGAGTCCACGACGCTGCCCAGGGGCTCCATCCTTCCCCCGTTTTCCTGGGAAGATTCAGGATGATTATTGGATCCACGCTCCCCCAGCTAGGGGGACTTGGAGTTCACAGGTCAGCAAAGGAACCCAGACACTGGCACCATGTGCATTTATTAAGCATAAGTATTTATGTACACGTGAACTCAATGCTGACCTACACGCATATACACACACATGCACACGCATGTGCAAGAGATGGAGCCTGGCTCCTCATTGCACAAACAGAGGCTAACACAGCACTGACACTGACAATGAAAGCCAACACCTTTGAGCAGATGCAGCGCACATCAGAGCTGCCCTTTCTAAACGCTTTTGCCTTCTACTCGGGTTCCCGTCCAGCCCACCGCGTGGAGCCTTTCATGTGCACGGCTCAGGGAAGTTTTCATTTTCTTCCATCCCATCTCTGTCCTCCAAGTCCTCACCAAGGGAAGACAGAGGCGTGGAACACAGGCAGCCTCCAGGGCTGCTTTTCTTCTCCTGACTTTGTAAAAGTTTGATGTCCAAGTGATTTGACAGACTCAGACCCTCTCGGTGATACTTCGCGCAGAACTCTAGGATCAAAATATAATTTCAAAATAATATATTTTCTGACATCCCCCAAGAAAAAAATTACCGGTTTCTTCCCTCTAAAAGGATTTGGATGAAATAACATCTGTGCTGAGAATATTGTGAATACGTTAAACTGACAGGCAGTCTCTAAGGCACTCTGCTCATTAATGTTCTGTGCATAAAATTAAAACTTGAAATATATTTTTAAATCCATTTTGAATCATTTAAGCAATTCTCCTGCAAAGAAACTATTGTGCTGAAATAATATATTTGGAGCAAGGAATATGAAAGCTATTAAAATGTCTTAGACCCCCTGCCTTTCACAGGAAGAAGGGGGTGCTCTCTCTTCCATTTGAAACACGCTCTGTATAAAATATGCTCATCCCCCTCCCCAGGAAAACTACTTTGAAATAACATGAAGAGTCTGATTTAAGCCCACAGGAGCCCAGGAACTCAAAGTTGGGTCTTGATACTTCTATCTTCCTATGTGCAGCAGAGCTGGGGGGACAGCTGGGAGTGTCCGTGGACACCCAGTTAGGGGGCGCACCATCCCCGTCTGCCGCTCACAGCTGGGAGCAGGGAACCCTGAAGGAGGGCAGAAGACAGGCGCACAAACCTTGTTTTTTACCCACCTCAACCTCATTTCTGCAAACATTTCCAACGTGCACCCAGGACTCTGATCACTTGGTTGGTTCTTTGGAGCCAGGTGGCATAAATCTGTTGTGAGAAGAACAGCATAAACCTTCCCCCAAAACCCTCTTCTCTCACTCTTCTCCTCCTTTATTGATTTAACAAACACACACTGAATGTTATCCAAGAGCTGTCCCTGTGCTGGACTCTAAGAGTTCAGTGTCCAGCTAACTCAACTGTGAGACTGCACCGAGAAAGCCCACTAGGAAAGCAAGGTGACAGACGAAATGATGGGAGGCATCTGCCTAGTCTAGCAAGGCTCCTTAGAGGAAGTGACACAAAACTTGCATTTTATGGGCCAAGGAGGAGGGGGGAGAATGTGCCAGGCCCAGGAGACCAGGGTGCAAAGCTTCTGCGGTAGGAACTTACCTAATGTTCCTAGACAGGAAGCAGGCCTGGGGGGGAGGGGGGAGGGAAGAATCAAGGTAAATGGGCAGGGAATCCTGTGTCCACTGCAAGAAGCTGGCCTGACCCTAAGAGCAAACTCCTGCGCCGTCCTTAGCATGGGCCAAGCCCTGCGCAAATGCCCGTTATGAATGATTTCACTGCCTTTATCCCTGAGACAACTGCAGATGTGGGTACGGTCATGACCCCTACTTTGTAGACAAGAGACTCTTAGCCTTTGCAAGCTGCGGAGCAGGGGGTGTGAGCCTTGGGGCTTCTCTCAACAGCTTTCACCGTCCCTCTGGGGACGTGAAGGGCTGCCAGGGGAGAGGACATGACCCAGCCTCTGACTGTTGAGCCGACTCGGGCTGCCCCGATGACCATGTGAAGGGCGACAGAAGCACGAGGGGGATAAATTCAATGTGCCGAGCTACACCGGACAAAGCGTGGAGTCAAAAGTCCATAAAGCTGCCATAATTCACCACAGCAAGGATCACACACTTTTGTGGTGAAAAAGCCAAAGTCCCAGGAGTCTGCCAAGGTGTCAGAGCCAGCTGAGGACACCTCACCCCACCTGCGGTCACAAGGTCTGAGCAAGTCCCTCTTGTCTGGGGGAGACTTGCTCATTCCCACTTCACAGAAAACCTCCAGCCCCTCTGGCAGGCACGCTGTCCCCCATCCTCCAGCATGGGGACAAAGCGATTAAATCCATCCCTGCGCCTGGCTCAGGAGCGAGCCCCAGAGCTCTCCTGCGAAACTGCAGCAACGGAGCTTGGCAAAAGCAGGTGTGGCAGAGCTGGCAGGTCCCCTGTGGGGATCCCCATGCCTAACCGGACACCTGGCTCAGTGGGGCAACCGGCTGCCTGAGCTCTCCATACTCAGGTAGAGAAAGGCAGCGCTCACCAGAGCGAGGGACAAACCTGCTACACTGAGAATTCTGAGGCTCACATTTTACATTTCAACCCGTCTCTGAAATTGACAGGCAACCTCAATGGATGCGTGTCAGTTTAAAGGCAGAGTGAGCGGAGACACCCAGGTGACACTTTCTCCCTCTTTTAGGAGCTTATCAAGGAGTTCGCTCCGCCCGATCTGAGTTCTCCCCAGCTGCTGGGGACCAGGGCCCCTGAGCTCTACGAGCCCCCTGAAGGCAGATTAGTCCTCCCTCACCTTCCACCCCTGTCCATGCATACAGCGGGGTTCTTGGCCAGATCTACTTCTGAGGTCCAGCCACGTCCAGTCAAAGCACAGTGGGAGCACTGAGGTCACACACACTCAAGTCCTCCTCTGCCGCGTCTAGCAAATCCCACTGCACCTGCACTTCTACCAGAACCTTCTTTCCATATCACGGCATTTTCACGCCGCATGGAATAGCAATGTCAAACACCCCAAGGCATTTTAGATGTCATCATGTAGGGTGATCATAAGCATTGGCCAAGGGGCGTGGCTGCTTGGGCTCCTCATCTGTCCTATGAATTTTTTTAAAAATAATTTTATTTAAAGAAAAAAAAACAGAATAAAGGGTAACAACAATTCAGTAGTCCAAGGAAAAAAGGAAAAGAACAACAACAAAAAAACCTAAGAAATTATTACTTCACAAATTACATACTGACTTCTTGGAAATAGTTGTTCAAATTACAAAGTTAAAACATGTAAAGTAGACATTCAAACAGTAAGACTGTTAACAGTTCGTGCTTGACTCTATGAAGACAAGATGGCGGACTGGTAGGTAGCAGGAGAGAGAGACCCTCTCTGAGAGAGACAGCTCAAATGCCAGAATAAAACACCCTGGAGAGACCCAAACAGAGAGAGATGGACTCTCACAACACATGAAGAAACTAAAGTGCAAAAACCCTCGAATATGAGGTCCTGGGGCTACTATTAGTGAAGATAAGATCAGCGAGCATGGCACCCTCCTCAAGCCACCTGAATCCCTGCCTGACCTGAACAAGCGATCCACGCCGAAGCGACTGGCTTGAGCCGCTGGAGTGCGGAGCTGAACAGCCCTGTGTGCAGCTTGCGCGGACTGGCCCTGCACGTGACACACCCAGAGGCACCATGAATTCGCACCACAGCCACGCTGAAGTCGGAGGTTGGGGAGCCCAGCAGTTCTCGGGGACTGGCATCAACACATGGTGAGTGATGGGAACAAGACCTTCCCACAGGAAAGGGGAAACCGACTGGACGACATGTTGAATTTGGGCAGGACAGCCCTAACTCCATAAGGAAGTGGCTTCAGCTGGTTGCTCCCCTCACTGAGCGGATTGGTGGAATCTGCTTGGACTAGGCCGCACCCCTGGCGGGGACCCGGTGAATCACTACAATATTACTTCCCTGAGATCGGTGCACACTGATGCAGTGAAGGCCTGCAAACATTGACTGGCCCAGAAGGAAGGAGCTAGCGCACACTGCCCGTGGGTGAACTCTAATCTCTGATAACCTATTGAAGAGGGCTAAAGCTCCTAGCCTGTGCCCTCTAGAGGAGACTTAACCAACAAGAAAAGGGTCTGGGAATTACACTGTACACTTGTATGGAAGGAAACAAAAACATGACGAAAGGGAGAAATAAGAAAAAACTCCCAGCCCCCAACCCTGAGAACATTGATCCAGGAGAAGTAAATAAAAAAGAGACTGAGGGCAGCAAAAATGCAACATCAAACACAGCGTTAATGGACATAAAGAGATATCTTCAGGACCTCGTAAGCGGGACCAAAACTGAAATATTAATTCAAATTAAACAAGAGATAAGTAGATTAATAAAAGAAGGGCTGGGCACCTCTCAAGAAGACAGAAGAATGGAGGAACACAAATGGAGAGAAAAATTTAATGAAGAATTCAGAAAAAACCTAGAATTCATGAAGCAGATTCAAAGAGATTATCAGGAAACTAAAGACTCCATAGAATGCTGGCAAAACTGCTTGAAAGAAACCAAAGATAGACTATCAAAAATTGAACACAGGCTTGCAATGTGGGGTCATGAAAGGGAAGATCTCTGTCCTATGAATTGATAATGTCTGCTTTGCAGGACTGATACGGAGACCCCAGAGACAGTCATGCTCCCGCAGCACTGACCCGCATCAGTGTCCAGCACACCCAGGATCTGAGATGAAGAATCCTCAGCCCCTCCTTAACGTGGGCTGCGTTGATTCAAATTTGCAAACATGTCTAAAATGACATGTTTTCCCCTCATCCCGGAATTTTTTCTGAAATCCCCATTTCCTCGGGGAAGCTCCAAAAAGAGCTAACCCACAGCACAGTACAAGGAAAACGGACTCTGTACGCCCAGAGCAATCCAAAGTGCTTTCTGCTCTAGATGAGGCAGGTTCCTGGGAACAGTGGGACACTAGGCAGATGTCTCTGGGAGGATCTTCAACACAGGTGACATCTGGAATCTTGCATGACTCCAGCTGCAGCAGTCCAGGGCATGTCCCCCAGCACGGGACTCTTCTGACCTTCCTCTTCTTTTTGTTCCCAGTTTGTGTACTTTCAGTGAAGACCTGTCTGTGGGACACACCCGTACAGTCACATGCACAAGCAGACCGTAAGACATGAGGTCAGGGGCCAGGGACAGAGCTCAGCAGCATGGCGCCTGCCTGGCAAGCATGAGGTCCTGAGTTCAAGTCCTGGTACAAAAAAAAAAGACATGAGGTCAGTGAGTCAGCCCAGGACTGTGCCCAGCCCATGCTTGCTAACAGTTCACGTGAAAGAGCCCTCAGCACGTGACCCCGTCCGCTCCGAGTCTGGCTATATGATGAGTAGTCGGCATCTGTGTTTTGTTCTGGGTCCTCTCAGGAAAGCAATCCTGGCATTGATGAGCCCGGTCTGGGGGCTTCTCCCTGTGCCCACCTGACTCTGTCCACGGACTGGCAGGCCACGTGGCAGCTGCTACAGTCTGCGCCCTGCGTGTATTTGCTACACTTCCATAATAAGCAAGCACAGTGGGTTGGCTTACACACCACTGGGCTGTCCTCACACCACTCCAGAAGCAGATGCCCCAAATCAAGGCATCAGTAGGGCTGTGCAGCCCCTAAAGTCTCCAGGAGACCCCAAAAGGCCTCTTCCAGTCCCTAGTGGCTGCTGGGAATGCGTGGCTGGCCACTACCTTCCTCCCACCTCCGCCTCCATGTCCCCACGCCTCCTTCCCCATGAGCCCGAGTCCCTGTAACTTCAGGTGACTTCCTGACAAAGACATCAGCTTCTGATCCGGGCCCCACTGATCCGGTACACCCTGATCTTAATTTAGCTAATTACAAAGAACCTATTTCTAAATAAAGCCACATTCACAGGTCCCAGATGGAAGTGAATTTGGGGACACATGGCAGCGTCCCCGTGGCATCAAAGCAGCTGACATGCTCTTCCCTGAGTAAACAGCGTCTGTGGGGCTCGTTCCCAGGGGTTCTCCACCCAGACAGGGCACCTGCCCACCCACGGGTCCCCTGATGCCGCCGAGCCTGCAGAGTTTACACCAAGAACTCGAATTTCTTGCTCAATGTTACCTTCTTTTCACTTTTCCCTGAACTCAGCACTAGATTATTATATTATATCTGGATTTTACCAAAGATGGTGACGGGGAGAGAATAAGATTTCTGTTCTAAAACAGATTTTGGCTTGGTGAGGGTGGAGAGTCGAACAGATAATGCATGACAGTACATAACCCCTGCCTGGCTCAGTGGAGAAGGACCTGCATGGGGGTCCTGGTTTATCGGGTCGTCACAGACCAAGTCCAGGAGCAGTGGGACCCAGAGGTCCTTTAATCCCAGGCTTTTCATTGGTACTGAACAAAACCAAGGGAGCAGAGGCACCTGTCTCTGGGCACACGGTCACAGGAGACAGAGGTGAGGTAGACCCTCCTTTCCCTGCAAGTAGAGGGGCCTTGGGGACCAGTGGGGGACCCTGTGAGACCCAAAGACATGAGTTCTGTCTTAACAGATGAGAACCTTATGGGCAGATAAACACCTTTCTCATAGACAACACAGCAAGGAACCAGAGGTGGCAAGTGGCCTCCTACCCTGGTGCAGAGGGAGCCTCACAGACTGCCCACATAGCTAGAGCCACCTCGGTACCCACAGAGAGACCCCTGAACTCAGGCTTCAACAGCTCCCCGGGCCTACAGACTCACCAGCAAAACCATATCTGTGTGGGAGCCCCCCCCCCAAACACTGCTTTCCTGCAAAAGATATCCTGATTGCCATCAGCATGAAAAGCCCAGAGTCCCAGGAGGCAAACAGCGGAACTGCACTGGTTCAGCCTCTTTCCCTGAACACGGAAGGGTGATCACACAGCGATGTGACACAATCGCAAGCAGCAGAGTGGAAGTGACAGCTGAGCTGCGGGCAGAGGAAAACCGGATCATCCCAGATCCTGAGCCACACAGGTCCACTGGGTCGTCTGGGTTTCATTTGGCCCAGATGCTGTTGCCCTCACCCCCACCCCTCTCCCCCTCCTCAGAAGGCTCAGCTCCTGGTCACACCCCTGAGACTGCCATTGCTTCCCGGGGCCCCCACGCCGGAGCAGTGGACCTCGGACGGCTCGCCTCCTGTACCTGGGTCCCGGCCTTGGGATACCAGGCCTCCCTCCTGATCCCTGCGTGGAGCAGGCAGGTGGCCCCACCCACCCTGTCACTCCTCCCTCCTCTGGTCACGGTGTCACCATCATGTCACGGGAGACTCCCAAGCCCAGTCAAACCTAAAGGAGGACTTTTTGCCCCGAGGAGATACGAAGGGAGTGTTTCATCTTTGCAGCAGTGCACTGCTGGATCTCCACGCCCCGGACCCTTCCGGGGATAATCTTTCAAAGGCAACAGTGCTGAATTTAGGAAGAGTTTAGTTTACATAGAATTTAGAAGTGGGTGGTACAGAGCAGGTGACAAAACAATAGGTTGTGTACATTGAGCCATATATTGACCGGCAGACTAACCTTAAAACAAAGGAATTGTTTATCGTAATCTACAAACACTCCGGGAACAAGGGGAGGGGCCCCTTTCAGAGTGAGCATAGTTAAGGCCAGCTCGGTAATGCAGGAACAGTCTGGGGAGGGCCCCTGAATTAGCCAGGGTGCCTTACGGTGCAGACAATGGCTCTGACTCAGAGCCAGCAGAGGTGTGCACTGGGTCAACTGAATTCAGAAGACGTGGTCCGAGACTTCCAACTGACAGGAAATATCTACCTCATAAATGTGATCCCACATTATAACTGTGCCCCAACAATCAGAGACAGGCAAGGGACAGTCCTGTCAGAGAGAACCCTGAGACACCCCAGGAGTAACGGGGGAGACACACTTCATCTACCCCGACCTGCAGGTGGCCACCACCACTGGAGAGAATCTTCCTGATAGGAGCGAGCTCTGGCGATCACAGGCAAGGGTGAGAGGGGGTGG
This sequence comes from Dolichotis patagonum, assembly GCA_004027295.1. Classification (NCBI taxonomy): domain Eukaryota; kingdom Metazoa; phylum Chordata; class Mammalia; order Rodentia; family Caviidae; genus Dolichotis; species Dolichotis patagonum. The sequence continues at coordinate 20,065 of PVJX010015510.1, read as the reverse complement.
GCTCCGGAGGCATCACTGAACCCCTGGGTCTGACCTTACGGGAGCCTCAACGCTCCTCACACGTGAGGGCTAAAAGTTCTGCCATCACTCACGCTGATTTGGGCTGAAGGCTCAACACTTCCAAGTCCTGGCTACCGGAGGGCTCACGAGCACCTTCTCCTGACTTGCCTGCGTCCCGCCGTGTTCACTTCGGTCTCCCCAGCCCAAATCCACTACTCTGGTCTGGGCCTCACGGCCACATGTCCACACGTCACTCCCAAACTCCCACCTGGACTCTGGCCTCTGTGTTTGTCCACGGAACATTCTCCAGGCCAAGGCCCTCAGCGAAATAGTTCACAGTGTGACCTTCCCAGGCCAAAGCACCCAAAGGCCGGACAGGAGGACTTTAAAGGCCAAGCCCACCAGCAGGGCCTCTGGGTTCCTTACACAAGTCACAGGGCTTCTGGAGTCGCCAGCAGTGGGCTTCCTTTCTCCCTAGAGGCTCCTGGAGAAGCAGCAGCTTCCTCAGGGGAGGCCGGGTGACTCTCGTCCCCTGTTGCAGATGCCCTCTCCGCCACACACACTGGTGGGATCTCAGCTCACCCACCTCCCCCTTCCTCTTCCTGCAGTGGGCAGCAAGGCTGCGGGCAGATCACAGCCCTTGACAGTGTCCCCAGCTCCCATCCCCCACACCCGGACAGCCCCTGCAATGACGAGGCCTCAGGGCCCGCCACCAAGGCTGCCATTCTTCCCACCCAGCTCTCAAGACCGGGCACGGAAGGAGCTCCTGGGTACCCACCGTGCCGGCGAAGCTCTGAGCTGGCGCAGGTTCCCACTGTGGTCCAGGTCTCAGAGAGCCCCAGCGTTCATTTAAACTCCATTGCGTAGGAGGTGCCATCCGGCCCAGCTCTTCTGCTCTGGGGATCCTCCCGGAAGAATTAAAAACATCACGCCACAGCTATATATTTGCACCCATGTTTATAGCGGCACAGTTATAACAGCTAAATCTTGGAAACAATCCAAATGCCCACCAACTGGGGAATGAAAAAAAAATGTATTGTTATACAATGGAGTACTACTCAGCTATAAAGAAAGATAAACTCAAGGATTTTATAGGTAAATGGATACAACTAGAGACCATATTTATAAGTGAAATAAATCAAACTCACACGTGTAAACATGTGTCTCCCTAGTGCAAGAAGCTGAAAGAAATTTTACATATAAATATATAGAGAGATAGTCAAGATAGTCATATTACTAATATAATATATATATGAAGATAGATAAGATAGTTACACTAATTTCTCTTGGTTCATTGAAAAGAAAGGTTTGTGGTAATATTGTTTGGACAATTAAATGCAGATATCTTGTACTCTCAGTAAGTAATTTAAAGATAACAATATGCAATATATTAGTCATTATTACTCTGCAGTTATCTTGCTTTGAAATTTTGTTTCATTTTTTCTCTTTAAAATTTAAAAAATCCATTGTGCATGGAGATTGAATAAGTCACTTTTGAATGATCAGTGAGTCACTGAAGAAATCAAGGGGGAAATCTTTAAATTCCTGGAATCAAGTGGAGACACATGCGGCAATCTGTGGAACACAGCAAAAACAGTTCTAAAAGGGAAGTTTATAGCTATGAGTGCCTGCACTGAAAAATATCAGCGATCTCAAATAACCTAATAATCTCAAGATCCTAGAGAAGCAAGAACAAACCAAAATCAAGCCCACTAGGAAAAAGTAATATATATCTGAGCTGAAATAGAGACAAAAGAAAAACACAAAAATCAATGAAAATGAGTGAGTCATTTGAAAAGATAAATCAGATTAATAATCCTAATGCCCATCTGGATTTCAGTGGTGTCTGTGTAAACTCCCATTTTCATCTTTAATTTTGTGGTTTGAAATCCAGATGAGCATTAGGATTTATTTTGAAAATCCACCTTCCAAAAAACTAGAGAATCTAGAAGAAATGGGTACATTTCTGGACACATCTGGCCTAACAAAATTGAATCAAGAAGATATTTTTTAAAAACCTAAACAGATCAATAACAGGGATGAGACTGATTCACATACACACACACACACACACACACACACACACACACGTGGGTAAACTCAGCCCCGCCACAGAGAGACCATCAAGACCCCGGAACAGGCATGTTGACCCTAAGAAGCAGGGCTGCTTTGGTCTCGGCACTGCTTCCAGCCCAGGTCCAGCAAATTCACCATCCTGGGAAAAGCGAAATCTGTGCCAGGGAAGAAGCAAAGTCCAGCAGTGTAGCAGCAGCTCAGCTGTCCACCAGTGTCCAGCCTAGCGGCTACTGCCAACACCTGCAAGGGCCTAACTCTCCTTCCACCAGGAGACAGAGCCCAGCCGGGATGGCAGCCACCCATGAGAGAGGGCTATCTCAGCTAGGGCAAGCACAAGCCAGAGGACAAGCCCTGGTTAGGGACCCAGAGTTGGTTCTGTGAAAGGATAAATTAGATTGCAAAATCCTTAGCCAAACCTAGAGAGAGAGAGAGACATGAGAGCAATTAGAAATGAAGAGGGGAAAATCACAACTGATGTCACTAAAGTTCAGAAGATTACAAGAAACTATTTTGAAAACATACATGTCAGTAAATTGGAGAATCTAGAAAAAAAAACCAGATTAATTCCTTGTCATATTGTTTCCAAAACTGAACCTGGAAGATATAAAAACCCTGCATATACCAATAATTCTAAATAAAATTGAGGCTGTAATAAAAACTCTATCAGCTAAAGAAAGCTCAAAGCCCAATGAATTCATCACTGAATTTTATCAGAACATCAGAAAACAGCAAATGTCAATACTTCTCAAATTCTCCCAGGAAATTGAAAGGGCAGGAACATAGTCAAACTTGTTCTTGGAAGTCAACATTACCCTGATATGAAAATGAGATGAGGGCCCATGAAAACTACATGAAACATATAACACGAAATCTACGGACCAGTATTTTTAATGAACACAGATGCAAAAATTTTCAACAAGACACTCAAAAATAATGCAAAAAAATCATTTAAAATATAATACATCATGATCAAGTCAGCTTCATCCCAAGGATACAAGAATGATACAAGATGATACTACAAGAAATTTAAGAAGACTTAACACTACTACTTCTCAAACTCTTCAATGAAATTTACAGGGAAGCAATACTTCCAAATTCATTCCTGGAAGCAAGCATTACCTTGATACCAAACCCAGAGAACAACCCAACTAAGAAAGAGAATTACAGGCCAATCTCGCTAATGAACATCAATGCAAAAATCCTCAGTAAGATACTGGCAAACAGACTGCAGCAAGTCATCAAGAAGATCGTACACCATGATCAAGTGGGATTCATCCCAGGGATGCAGGCATGGTTCAACATACATAAATCCATTAATATAACACACCATATTAACAGAGCCAAGGACAAAAATCATATGATTATCTCGATAGATGTGGAAAAAGCTTTTGACAAAGTCTAGGACCCATTCAGTGTTAAAAAAATTTACAGAAAATTGGAATAGATGATCTTTATCTCAATCTGATAAAAGCCATCAATGACAAACCAATAGCTAACATCATACTAAATGGACAAAAACTGAAAGCCTTCTCTCTAAAATCAAGAACAACACAAGAATGTCCACTGTTTCCACTCTTATTCAACATAGCCCTGGTAAATTTAGCCAGAGCAATTAGACAAGAGAAAGAAATAAAAGGAATAAAAATAGGAAAGGAAGAAATTAAACTATCATTATTTGCAGGTGACATGATACTCTACATACAAGAACCCCAAAAACTCCACCTAGTCTACTAGATTTAATAACACTACTAGATTTAATAAGCAAATTCAGTAATGTAGTTGGCTAAAAAGTCAGCACTTGAAAACCAACAGCTTTTCTGTACACAAATAACAGACTCACTGAGAGAGAAATCAGGGAAACAATACCTTTTACAATAGCATCCAAAATGAAATACCTAGGATCAATCTAACAAATGATGTAAAAGACCTCTACATTGAAAACTACAGTACTCTGAAAAAGGAGATTGAATAGGATATTAGAAAATGGAGAGATATCCTGTGCTCTTGGGTAGGAAGAACCAATATAGTGAAAATGGTCTTACTTTCAAAATTGTTATACAGATTCAAGGCAATCCCAATCAAAAGTCCAATGGCATATCTCACATTATTAGAGAAAACAATTCTAAAATTCATCTGGAACCAGAAAAGACCTGGAATAGCAAAGGCAATCCTAGGCAACAAAGACAAGACAGGGCACACCACAAATCCTGACTTGAAATTACACTATAAAGCTACTGTGATAAAAACAGCATGGTACTGTAAAAAACACAGGAGGATCAGTGGAATAGATTAGCTGAAGAAACAATTCCAGACACACTCAGCCATCTTACCTTTGACAAAGAAGCTAGACACTTTGACTGGAGGAAAGACAGCCTATTTAATAAACGGTTCTGGGACAACTGGCTTTCCACATGCTAAAGAGTAAAACTAGACCCATATCTTTCACCTTACACCAAACTAAAATTGAAATGAATCAAAGATCTAAATATTAAAACAGAAACACTGAATCTGTTAAAAGATAGAATAGGTAGAACTCTTGAAGACATTGGTGTAAGCAAAGAGTTTATGAATAAAACCCCAGTTGCACAGGAAATGTCACAAAAAACTCACAACTGGGCTCTCATCCTCTTAAAAAGCTTTTGCACAGCAGGAGAAACCACCCATGGAGTTCCACTCAGTGTTTCCTCAGCCCTGGGACCTCTGCCAGCTGTTTCTCAGACAAAGCACTAATCTCTAGAATATAGAAAGAACTCAAAGAAACCAAATTTAAAGACTCAATCCAAAAATGAGCATCTGAAATGAATAGACACTTCTCAGATGAAAGAAGTAGAAATGGCAAATAAATACATGAAGAGATGTTCAATATCACTGGTCACTGGAGAGATGCAAATTAAAACAACACTAAGAGTCCATCTCACCCTGGAAAGAACGGCTGTTACCAAGAAACCAACCAGGAACAAATGCTCGCGAGGCTGCATGGGTCCTGTCTCTAACTCCTCTCCTTGACACAAAGATGGGGACCGTTCCTGCTGTCATTTCAGGTGCTGGTGAAACTTCAGAATGGCTAGCACTACTTTGGCTGTTCAACAAAGTGGGGATCCACTGAGGACCTACTGTGTGCCACGCACTGCCAGGTGGCTAAATCTGGAGGGAAGAATGAAACTGAGACCCTGGCCCACAGGACATCTTTGCAGACTCACTGTATGCTGACCTGGAACACACAGGAGCTGGGCACACAGTAGATCCTTAATTATACCCAACAAACATTCATTTGAAAGGCTTCTCATTCATGCCAGTGAGAGGGGGCAGGCAGAAGCGAGCAATGCTGTTCACTTCTTTTACAGCCTTTCAGCCTGTTCAGGTCCTAACTAGGGAAGCACCACATTCCTGCCTACTATCTAAGAGACCTAACCAGACCTTGAAATTAGTTTTGTCAATAACCAAGTATATCTGGACATTGGCTTTCTGGCTTTCTAGCTGTGTGAACACAAGCCCTTTGCTTAACTTCTGTGTCTGCCTCTAAAAAGTGAGCAGTGACACTCCCCATGCTATCAGGCTGTATCAGGAGGCTGAAATGCAGTGACGCTTGGGAACTGCTTAATAAGTGCTCAATAAATTTTGGCTCTTGTTTCTAACGTCATCATCATCATCATCAACAACAACAGATCAAGAGCTAAATGCTCTCATAGCAGTAAAGAAAGCAAAGCTCCTGAAAGGCCTGGTCACAGAGAAGCCTGTATGTACCCCAGGGTCAGAGGCAGCCTTGGAGCAATGCCCAGAGTGCTGAGTGTGTCCCGCGTGGCTCCTCTGGGTGACGTCCTCCACCTCCCAGCAGCCTCCACTTCTCCCAGACATAGGTAGGTGATACGGATTAAAAACTGGTGGTCAGCCTAACACCAGCTGAATTAAACTGTCATGGTGCTGAGTAGAGATGGCCAACTGAGGAAAAGTTGCCAGCATAAAAGGAGATGTGGAGAGGAAGAGTTGAGCGTTGTGGGTTCTCCTCAGTGTTGCTGTTCCGGGCCATTGATTTTCCTGGAGGAGCTTGTCATGCTGGCTTCCCTGATGTGAATTCAGCCATTATCACTGGAGGAGCTCAGGACCTTGCCATTGAGAGTGGCTGTGGTTCACTTTGGGGGAGCTCTGGTCTTTACATGGAGCATCACTTCCTGACTCCGGAGAGGAAGATGTGCGCTGTTTAGTCTCCAGGAGAAGCTTGTCACGCTGGCTTCCTGGCACGTACTCGACTGTTATCATCAGAGGAGCTCAGGACCTCATTGTCACTGAGGATGGCTGTGGTACTTTTTCAGGGGAGCCCTGGTCCTTATTTTGAGCATGACTTCTCTGCTCCAGTGTAGAACCCTCAACCTACCAGCACAGCTCCTTCACCCCACTAGCAGAGACTTTCTAGCTTCCACTGCCGACCTTTGGTCCTTCCCAGTGCAGATCCATAAAACAGACATGCATGAGTCATTGTCATGGGCTCTAGGCCTCCAGCTGGACTCATGGGAGGCACTGTCATGGGCTCTAGGTTTTCATCTGGACTCATGGGGGACATTGCTGTGGATTCAGGCCCTCCACTGAATTTTCTAGGTCTTAGTAATGTGGACAGATTTCCTTTACTTTCTCTTATTTAACTCTGGGTACCCATCATAAAATCATATTATAAATTCTGTGTCCTGTATGTAATTGTTCTCCTTGCAACCCCTGACTACCACAGTGGGCTAGAGGACGTTCCCTGTGTACATGGCACCCTCAGCATCTAACCCAGACCCTGGCTTTGAATGCTTGCAGGTGAGCAGATGAACTGGGAGTACCCTGGATCAGTCCCTGAAGAAAGATGGGGCCACTGGGCACCAGGATCAAGCAACTTAAGGCAACATTTGGCAAGAAGGCTCATGAGCTATCCAGTTAGTTACGCCACCATTCCTGGGCCAGGAGAGTAGGCTGAGATTCCAGAGGGAAGCATCCCAAAACTGGCTTTGCTGTGTTAGAAACTCATCACAAGTTCAAGTAACTGAGAAATTCAAGGTCTGGGCTCAGGAGGCTGCAGACAGTTTTCAGAGCTGTCTGTGTCTCGTTCCCATCTCTCATCTCTCCACTTTCTGCCCATGCCCTCAATTTTTCCTGACACATTTAGAGTTCTCTCATGCAGGGAAAGCCACAGCAAAGTCAGGAGGAATACAAGCCTTTGGACCAAAGATTTCCAGTGTTTCTTATTCCAGACTAGTAACAGAATCTAGTATTTGTAAAAGCTTGAGGAAGGCCCCTGATTGGCCCTGAAGGCCCCTAATTGAGTCACATGTCCTCCTGAGGCCAATCACTGCGGTCAGGAAGATGAAGTGTGATGACTGGTCAAACCTATGGCCCTGCTGGAACAGGAGAGAAACTGCAGTAAAATTAGCTCCTACCCCAAAACCACAGTAAGCTAGGAAGGAAAGGCTCCCCCCAAAGGTTTCAGGAGTGGCCGTATTCCTCCTCTCTCTCACTGGGTTTCACCTCAGCCCTGACCTTTTCCGATGCTCCTGAGATGTGTCTCTCAGTTAGAAGCTTGGTCCTCAGTATGGCAGTGTAGAAATGATGACACTTTTAAGACATGAGACCTGGAAAGTGCCCAGGTCACCAGGAGTGTCACCGCTCAAAAGGGAGGGATGCAGTTCTTGTGGAGCCCTGATTAATTTTCTCCAGAGAGAGTGATTATAGAAAGAGCAACACTGGTCCTCCATGTCCCTGGCTTCCTGTTTCATCATGTGTGATAGTGACTGTGTCCATTTGAGTAGGAAACATCCAATTAAACTGGATCAGCACAGTTCTGGGTGTGCCTCAGGCATTTACTGAAGACAGAAGACCCATCCTGGGTGTGAGTGACGCCAACCAATAGGCTCGTAACCTGAATGGAATGAAAAGGGAAAGGAAGAAGGAAGCTGCCTCTGTCTCTTGGGAGGGGCTCTGCTCTTCACCTCACCTGGGACATTGTCTCTTGGCTTCCGGCACAGACCCTTCAGCCTCCTAATACAGACTTGCTCAGGACTCTGCTGTGAGCTCCAGGCCTTCAGCTGGGTCCTGGGACCTCCAGCGCGCAGACAGCCCTGCTACACCTTCCACCCGCGCCTCTGCCAGCAGCCATTGTAAGCCTGTCTTGCGATTCCTTAGGTATCTGTATGTCTTGCATGTAATCTGTTTCCCTGTGAGCATTGATCAATGCGCCGTGTGATCTCTCCACATGTGCTCCTGCCATTGTGAAGTCCTCACCAGAACTGAAGAGAAGCCAGCACTGCTCTTACACTTCCAGAACTGTGAGGTAAATAAACTTCCATTCCTTACAAATTTCCCAGCCTCAGGCACTTTGACACAGGAATGATTAACAGAGTAATACACTACCTCCACAGGGAAGGGTCACCAGACTCAGTCCCCAGGACAGCTGCCCCCTGTTGTCCCCCAGAATGGCCTCCTTGCCTTACTAGGGACCCTCACGAACCATTCAGAGAACTCCCAAACCCCACATCATCATATTTTTTAATGGTTCTTTCTGAAACTCTTCTAGTGTATTTGTTTACTGGACTAGAACTTTCCTGAGGGCTGGATCTAGGTCTGTCTGGTCACTGCTGGATGAAAGAGAGACTCAGGAAAGATTTGTTGCATGAATGAACAAGCACATGGTGGAACAAAACCGCCCTGCTTCAAGCCCGGTGCCACTGAGTGGATAAATGAAGAAGCCTGTCGTTTTACGCAGCAGAACAAAAACCATCTCCTTCTTCCCCCTTCTAAGCGTCCTGGGTCACCCTCTGGGCTGTATCCTTCCCCAGGCTGCAAAGCCCTCCTCACTGCCTGCCAGCTAAATGAGTCTCTAATCTTAGATAATTACTACCTTTAGGGTCCCATTCCAGTTCTCTATTTGTGACTTCCAGCTGCCTGGGAACCTTTCAGATGGCACACATTTCCGGTGGGGGCTTTCTCCAGCCTGGGGACATCGTGGCTGCCCCCTGCTATCTCGCAGGCAGCTTCTAGGCACCCAGGCAGGAATGGCAAGGGAGTCGAAGGGGGTCTCATTCTTCCTCTTGCTCTGAACTCGGGCTCTTCCCACATCCCTGCAGCTGGCGCAGAGGACACCGGAAAGAAGGCCCACCAGGGCCAGAGAGCGAGGGAGTGACCTGTGGGGAGAGGCTGGGGCGGACTGGAGCGTAATTGGTAATTAGGCCAATGCAGAAGGCATGTGAAGGAGGTTCCCAGGATGCCGTGGGCAGGGGCAGCTTTTCCCTTCTTCAATAAGCCCCCTTAGAATGATGCTGTCACTGTAGGTGAGTGATGCATGGACCCAGCTCATGCTCTCTGCAAATCGGCACCCTGTGCTGGGGACAGGAGGGCCCCCAGGCAGGTGGGAGCCACCCTGCACAAAGCCTTCACTGCTGAAAAAATACACATGTATCACCGAACAAAAAAGAAATCTGTTTAAACTTAAAAATGCAAAAAAAGAGGCAGTTGGCTCCAGTCATTAAAGGTTTCATAAAGCAACAGCAAAATGAAAAAATAAATAAATAAAAATAAAAAACTCCTGGAGAATTGAGAGGCCAAAAATATTAATATACAGGAATGCAGAGAACCTGCTGCACACTGTAAATATTTTCTTAGTTTCCACGGATCACCAGCGAGCGACCCAGTCCTTTTACTGCTCATCACTCTTCCTGGTTAAAATCTATGTTGGAGAACAATTTCACCAAAGGAAAAATAAAAAGTATTCGATGAAGAAATTGTCTGTCGGAGGCCTGGGAATTTTCTGTTTCAAATGTCAGAGGGAAGAGGTCTCAGCCCTTAGGAGTGGAACGAAAGGAAAGGATGCCGAAATCAAAGCTAAATAGCAAGCTGGCAGAAGTCAGCCCCGGGGTGGCGTGGCGTGTGTGTCCTATGGGCATGACTCTCCCTGAGCATGGCAGGGGTGTGGGCGAGGAAGTCCCTGGACTCTGGGGAGGCAGAGGACGACGGGTGCCCAGTGAATTAACAAGTAACTTCACAGGAGCGGAGCAGGAACGTGTGTCCTGCGACAGTCAAATGTGCCTCAACGTCCCGTGGGTGGACTTGCTAACTCCTGGCCACCTGAAGGCCAGGGGAGGAAGTCCGACACTAGGAAGGGAAGGCTGGGAGACCACCTGGACTGTAGCGCCAGGGTGCCTGCCACTCAGTAGACTGATCGAGTCCCCGGGCACTGGGCAGAATAAAGTATCAGGGAGGACCAGGAGGTGCTGTTTCAGAGTCCCCACATGTTCTGTCCTCTGTGGCCTACAGCTGCCCGGAAGCAGCGCAGTGACCTGCAGCAGGCCCTGCTCTATCGCTGAGTGCCACCGTGATGGAGAAGACGCAGCCTCTCACAGGTGCCGGCCTGAGCATCTTCCCCGACTCTTCTTTGCCAGGTAGATGCACAGCCAAGCTCAGCTGCATGACTGTCTCAGAGAGAGGAGCCCTGGGAGGCTAGGAGAGAAGAGCCGGAAATGTTGAGTCCCTCTTTCTTAGGGCATCTTGGCTGAGGAAGAGAGCTCGGCCTCCGAGGCCAAGGAAAGGGTGGCTCCGGCTCCTCTCTATGCTGACCATAGAAGGAACCAGCCAGCAGCCGTCCACAGCCGCTTTTTCAACACTGACATCCTGGAGGAACAAGACCAGCTCTGCCCTAACCCACATTTCCACCCCTCACACCAAACCTGAGCCCTCACGTCTAGGGCTGAAGCAGCACAGTCTCCACCAACAGCCCCCAGCACCGCACGTGCTCCCAGAAGGTGCTCCCGGCAGCTCTGAGATCCCCACAGGTTGGTGATAGGATCATTGTCTCTTTTAGCCAATAAAAAACCAAGGCTGTGGAGAGGGCAGGCAACTGGCCAGAGGTCTCTCACAATAGTGTCAGGACCTGAGTGCCCCTCAGATCCCCAAAACCTGAGCACTTCACCACAGTGCTGTCCCCACTTCTGGTCCTAAATGCAACCCCGGAAGTATCCTGTGCTGATGTCTCTGAGGACAGTAAGCAGGACTGACACAGCCAGGCATCATCCCTCAGAGCCCAGATCACCCAGCATCTCCTCTGTACTTCTCTGTCTCCTGTGGGGTTCACTGGAATCACTTCACAAACTGGGCCACATGACCTCCTCATTATGTTGACACTTCTGTCCCTGCTAGACCCACTCCAGAAGGCAGAGGTCTCACCCCTTCCATTCCCAGAGAACTCCCCAGCTGCTCCAGCCCCCCCCAGCCCCCCACCCCCATGTGGTCCTCCAACACCATACGCTGGCTGCCACAGGATTTCATGCACAGCCCCTGCTTCACCCGATCCGTGTCCCTCCAGACCCCTCCCCTGCCTCTCTGCCACCGTGAGTGCCACTCCCTGATTTCACTTTCTGCACTGCATTATTCTTCTCTCCCTGGCATCATGTCTCAAATGCATTTGTTCACTTGCTCCATTATCTGTCCCCTGCTCTGGGTGGGCGGGTCCTTGTCACTCCAGCTCTGCTCTGTGCCTAGCACTTAACTGGCATCGGACACATCAAGGCACCCAACAAGCACCTGCAGAATGAATGACCCTCAGTGTCAGGCAGAGGCAGACCTTCAGTAAGTGGATTTATTCTCGATTAATCATTTTAACAGAAATATCTTAGTAGCCTCCCACGGGGGAACAGAATTTATCCTCACTGCATGATGGATCTCTCTCTCTTCCTGGCAAACCCCTTCTTTCCTCTCAGCATGTCTTTCTTCCTGTCACAGGGATGGTGACTTCAGAGACAAGACCAAGAACAAAAGCCCAGCCCATGTGGAGCCGAGCCCACCCGCCAGCCGTCGGACCCAGCCCACCAGCTCTGTGGTCGGCTGAGCCGTGGACGGGACTAAGTCATTAATTGACTGTTGATTGATCCAGCCCTGCCTGGCCCGCCACTAATCTATCACAGTGGGCAGCTGGGAGGGCTCAGACTTGGGCTTTTGCCAGGCCTTCTGAACAGCTAAGAAGAGCAGCTCATGGACCAGCACGAGAGTCAGAAGACACTGCCCCTGCTGAGCCTCTCAGTTACCACAGTGAGGCACAAACCTGTGGGTGGGGAGAGGACAGGGGATCCGGCTGGGGAGAGTCTGCACATCTGAGCTATGGAAAACCCACCCCCGGGCCCAGGGCCTTGGTAGTGATCTAGGAGGGGACTGACCAAGGTCACGGTCACTGTTCACTTGGCCACTGAGGACCCGACACCTGCACATCTCATGGCCACTTGGCCCCTGCTCTGTGCAGGTGACCCCCTTGCTGATGCCTCAGGACCACTTTCCCATCCTAAACCCAGGCCACTGTCCTCTGAGGGCTGATGGCCACACATCAGTCAGTGCCAATGGGCGTGAAAGACACAATGGTGGGGTGCTGGGGTCCGGGGATGAGACAGCGTGGTCTCGCCGGGGAATGGTTAGGAAGCGTGGATGCTGGCAGAAAGTCGAGACTGGGTTCTCCAAAAGTGCTTTCCCCCACAGACAGCAGCAGGCGACACCGTGCAGGAGCAAACTGAGGGACTCAACCACAGCCTGGGAGCTCTGGGAAGCCGGCACGAGGAAGACAACGAGATGATTCCACCTGAAACAGTGGCCGGAGTGCTGTCCACACAGAGGCTGGGACGGGGCAGAGTGGCGAGGGCAGTCGTGGCCGCTGAGGGCGGCTGGCAATCTCCACTTGGCAGTGTCTGGGAGGTGATGCTCTCTGCCCCACCTCACTAAGCTTTGTGCACTTGGGAATTTGCATGCTGGGAGGTGCACCCCACTTCCACTTCAGGTTTAAATTGTAAAAGTGGACAGAGGTGTCAGTGTCTCGGTCTCCCTATGAGGGACAGGTGGGCAGGGGGAGGACTAAAGACTCAGGGCGATCAGAGGAAGCCAGGCCCACCACAAGCTTCCCCAAACTTCTTCTGACCAGCCAGAGCCCAGCAGCCCCACCCCCTCCAGGTGCACCCCTGCAGCTGCCTCAGAGTCTCATGTTGCCTAGCAACCAGTCTCCCTAGTGACAAGACACTGAGCTCCGACCCCAGCGTGTTGGGTGTAAGGAGACCCCAGCCCCATGGCAGGGAAAATGATTAGCACCGAGGCGGCCCAGCGTATGAACTTTGTGGCCCAGGACGCAATCTGGTAAGGTCCTGGCTTCTCTAACTCTGAGGGACAGGCCACCCTCACCTGCGAGTACACACCTGGCAGCCTCAGTTTCCCCACCAAGTCCAGGAGATAGTCAACCTGGGTGCCACAGGGCCTCTCATGGACAGTCAAGGACCTTGAAGAAAGAGGGCGATGTGAGGGGCTGTCAGTGACCTCTCCGTCTTTCTCTCCTTCCCTCCAGTCCCACCACGAAGGCTGAAGAATTTTATCAACAATCTCCCCGGGTTTGCTGCAGGCCACATAAGGTGTTCTCTTCTTCTTCAGATTCACCAAATTTTTTTAAAAAACATTAATATTTGTTCAGTTTGAAGGAGTCATATGTATGCACTTTGTCTCTCCATTTTCCTGGACTTTTAGATTATAACAAATTTTAAATTTAACAATAGATCCATTTTTCTAAGAGTTCTGTTCAACAATATTTGTAGTGGATGTTCTTAGTTGGCATTCTCTTGGATTGCTGAATATTAGTTCACTCTTTTGAAATTTTAACCAACATGAGAAGTTACTAATTTAGATGCAAGTTAAGTTTTAGAAACAACTCAATATAATTGCTTAGCTTACTGCAATTATCCTATTTAATATGTCTGTGATTTTATCATCTCCTTGTAACACCTTGATTAGTCACTTTTTATTTGTGTTTAAATTGACTGATTCACTTAATACATTTATTTTTATAACAAACTTTACATCACTCTCACAAATGGAAAGCCATCATTTGGCATAAAATATATAATTTGATCTTTTAAAAACTTCATCAATATTCATGCAAGTATCCTCAACAGGAAACACCACCATAGCAACATCTGTTCCCTCTTCCTGAATGCCCTTTCCTCCCTTCTCTTACCATTTCCTACCCATCTTTCAAAATTCAAGTCAGGCGGTCTGACCTCATGAACCGGGGCTGTTAAGCCTTAGACTTCCGTGTCAGATGTCCAACATGGCTACTGAACACTAGAAATGTAACTGACCCAAACTGAAACTAGCTCTAAATGTAAAAGACACAACAGATTTCCAAGATTCATACCAAAGAATCATTACCATAGAAGCACACCAAAGAAGCACTATTAAAGCTAATGTCACTTCATTATTTTCCTTTCTTTTTGGTAGGGCTACTAGAAAATGTATAATTATGTGTACAACTCACACTTCTTACATGTCTGTTAGAAAACAGACTCTTTCTCAGTGCCCAGTGCCCAGGGCAAAGAGCTTGATGGGGGGCTCCAGAACTGTCCAGGTGGGGGAGGGCTGAGATCTTTGCTGAGGCCAAAATAGGAGAATCGTCAACGATCGAGGTGACTGTCTCGTTAGATACCTGTGAGACGCACGCAGCACAGCACTGGTCAGCATGGGATGACCGGCAGTTACACAGAAGTGAGGTGTCAGCAGGGTCGGGTGAGGGTGGGATGGGAGGCACCTGGGAGCAGGGGGCACCTGGGTGTTGAGGTCAACCTGCTGCCCCTTGACATCCGAGGGCCAGGGATGTACAGAATATCATGGGTCACAGGGGCTCCAAAATCAGCGTCAAGTGCCACCTACTACCGAGTCAGCCCCTTGGGCAGAACTAGCTGCCATCTGGTCTGCTGCCAGGGTGCTTCCCCCAAGTCACAACGACCAGCACTCCGGCCTCAGCCCTTGGCTCCCCGCCTGGTGGGAGGCGCTCAGCCCCCCCACTCTGCCCCGGCTCTGCACTCCAGCTCCCAGCTCCACTGTGGCAGAGCCACCATCCCATCACTGCCTGCCGAGCAGTGGGGAAAAACGTCAAACTTCCTGTGCTTTGACAGTTTTTAGCTCAAGCCATTTTCAGATGTTGCCCAGCACTGGGAACCTTCTTTTTCAGGAGATACCGTCTCAAGGCTGAATCTGAGGCACGGAAAAACTGGGCCCAGAACTGGGGATTTTTGACAACCCCCTTGGAGGAGGTAAATAGAACTTCTATGAGCTCCACATCTGTCGAGTCAGTGGTTTGGGGCAATCCGTGTGTTGTCTGCCAGAATGAGATGGAGAATGCGTGGTAGCCGAAGGTCACTCTGGAGCCAGGAGCTCCCTTCCTTTCTCACAAGTGCCCAGGGCTTGCGCACAGCCAGCCCCGTTCATCCGAGGGACAGCTACCATTGTGCCCGTGTTAGAGGTTAGGGAAAGGAGCTCAAACACTGCAGAGTCACACAGCGACTGGAGGACACGCCCGGAGAGAACCTGGTCAGTCTGGTTCCACGGCCACCTGAGCTCGGACTTCCCATCTGTGAAATGGGGCGGGCGTCCCACCTGCCTAACTGCGTAACTGCATGGACAGGTCGGGTAAGAGGAGTGTGAGGCTGGGAGGCCTGTGAGGGACTCTTGGGAAGATGCAATGGGTACAAACTAGAGCAGGGTCCAGATGCCCAAGTGAGTGAATCTTCTGCACCTAGAATAAGCATTTCCAATTTAGGAAGCCACTGTAAAGACACTCGGACTGTTTGCGTGGGTTTTCTGGGGACACAGCACTTTGTGACCTCTCAAACTCCCCTGCCCAGCTGCAGGGAAGCCACACTCTCCGGGGGGCAGGGGCACTGCATAACTGGCTAAATCAGAGTGTTCATGATTCAAGGAGGCAGACACCCCACCCATAATCCACCCCACCCCAATAGCCTTGAAATTATGCCATTCTTAATGAGTTTTTTTAATTCTTAGAGAGTTACACAATTTAAAATTGTATGCATAAAATGAAGCCTTATTAATATAATATGCATAAAATGAGCCCATATTAATATTCCTTATATGTAATTAAATCGGGTTTTCAAAGAGTTCAAAATCGCTTTAAAAATTCAAAGGAGGGGGATGGGGTTCTCTCTTTTATGATCGGAAAGATCGGTCCTGGAGGGGGCTGGCATTTCTTAATCTGAGTCCATAACCTGTGGAGTTTCCTTGAGTCACAGGAGATATAAATTAGCAGGCTCAGCGAGCTGCCGGGTGGTGGCCGTCAACCGTGGCTTCCGGCCGGGTCAGCCTGCTGTGGGCTCGCTCCCCACTTTCTAGCAGTGTCACTGGGACCAGATCCACCTCACGTCTGAGCCCCGCTTCTGACATCCACCCAGTGGGACCTTTGGAGGGGACGCTGAAAGGACTAGGTCCCCAGGCCGCACCCCATCTCCGCATTCTGTCTCAGCTGATCCAGGGTGAAGAACCTCGCACCCCAAAGCCCAAACGCGAGCTTCCTGAGCGCTTCCACATCCGGCCAGTGACCCCCGTGGAGAAATACATCAAGGTCAGCAAAGTCGTGTTTTAATTCTCATTTTCCTGAGAAATGAGCCCCATCAAAATCTGGGATCCTAGCCAGGTATGGTGGCACACACCTGTAATCCCAGCACCCAGGAGGCTGAGGCAGAAGGATGGCTGAGTTCAAGGCCAGCCTGGGACTGCACAGCGAGAGCCTGCCTCAAAAAAACAAAAACCTATAATGAGCAGCACCCAGGGTCCTGGGTCTGGACCCTTTCCAAGCCATCTATAAACCTGCAGGGGCTGTGGCCTCCTGCTCTGCGGTCAGAGGGAGGCCAGGGAAGGGGGCGGAGGGTGTCCACCCACTCCCACAGCCATCCGTACAGCAGCTGAGCAGGAAGACAGGGCAGGGCTGAGGCTCGCACTCTGGATGGAGACCCGAGCCCGAGCCCTGGTCTGCTGCTCACCCGCTGTGTGCTCTCAGGTGGTGCTGGACCGTCCTGTGTCTCCGCATGCTCCTGGCACCGCCGTCACTTGGTTCGTGGAGCTTCGATGGGTGATGCCAGGCCCTGCTCAATGGCATCTGAGAGTGCCGATGACTGTGGCTGTCACCAACACCGGGTGCTGGGGTGGGCGCAAACTGACACGCCAAAGGGCGAGACCACAGCCCACACATCCGGGCCGGGGAATGAACAAGTGAGAAAACCCACAGAACCGTCACACACGGTGCTAGGTGCCACGGAGGAGATGGCAGGCGAGGTGCTGGAGAACAGACGGGAAGGTCACCGCGGCTTCCTGTGGCGGCACCCACCGAGCCAGCACTAAAGGGTGCCAAGGGACCCGCTCTGGGAAAAGCATTCCAGGTGGAGGGAACCGCACATCCGGAAGTCCTGTAGCGGAGCAAAAGCTGGCACATTTCAGGACCCGCCAGGGATAGTGATGTCGCCGGAGCTTAGCAGAAAACACTGTCCTCCGGGGACACACTCAGCGGTGGACGCGGGCCAGATGCCTCTGGACACCGTCAAGCTTTGTGTGGCCCAGGGCCTCTTTTCATGAGGCTGACACTGGGCTTGGGTGCTGCCCTGCTGGCTACGCAGAAGGTTCTGGGTGCTGATGGGGAGGGGAGAAACCTCAGACGAAGGAGCAGGGCCAAGCGCTTGCAGCTCAGAGGGTTTCCTCTGCCCGACCTGCCCTGGAGTCTGAGTGGGAGGGGGCGGCACACGGAGAGCACGGGGTCCCTGGCGATCTCCGAGTGAGAGAAAGGAGAGAAGGAGGGAAGGGAAAAGTAAGGGAAGGACTTGGCTGAGACGTGGAGGGTTCCTCTCCCCCGATTGTAAGGCAATGTAAGAGTCATAGTTTTCTTAAAAAGCATTTAATGCTGGGCACGGTGGCACACGCCAATTATCCCAGCACTCTGAGAAGCTGAGATGACAGCATCACAGTTCCAGGCCTGGGTAACTTAGCAACCTGCAGAGACCCCAAATCTAAACAAAAATTTTAAAAATGTGCCGGGGATGTAGCTCAGTGTAAAAGCCCTGGTTCAGTCCTTAGTACCATCAAGAAAAATTGGTAAAAAAGGTAAGTAAAACACCCACATGCTCTGTACTCCCATCCATGGTGGACACTTTGGGATGCTCTTTCTGGGGGTTTTCCTAGGCCCCCATGAGAGTAACCCCCACATAAGCACTAACTCTAACGTAGGAGCACTAAGTTGCTCACTGTATTAGTTACTTTTCTCATTGCTGAGACTAAACACTCAACACCCAAAGCTAAAGGAGGAGAGGTTTATTTAGCTCACAGTTTGTAGAGGTCTCAGCCCATCATCAGCTGGCTCCAAGGCAGGGTGGCTTCAGAGAGGAGAGCAATTTGTGGCAGGCAGAAGACAGCCACAGCAATGAGAGACAGACAGACAGACAGACAGAGACAGAGCTCTTTCTGTCCCTTATATTGTACCCACTCTACCAGGATTAGGCTGGTGTCAATCCAATCAGTGGACTGTCCATCAGTCACCCGCCCTTAATCCCAGCATTGCACTGGGAATCAATCGCACACTCTAGATCCAGACACCACCAAAGAAAAAATCTCTGACCTCATGAGGCTTTGGGGGACATCCAGACACAAACCGTAACATTCACTGTGCCGACTGTCTTACGTGGGTCCCCTCAGCTCCTTGTGCTTCCAGCCTTAGGAGGTGGAGACTGCCCCCACCAAGCCCACTTTGCAGACCCGGAAGCTAAAGCTAAGGAAGGCTGAAGGCCCTTCCCCGGGTCCCCCAGCGGCTGCACCTGACTGTAGAGCTCTATCCTGAAATGGAATCCTAGACTCCTCCTCATATCTGAGGGCCACACTTACCGATAGGCACAAAGTCAAACTATACAGCTACCTTGCCGTTGACCATCGTCCCTTATCAATACACCCTGGGTCTACCGTGGCACACGGGACTCTGACGCGCCCGGGTGCTCGCACAGGTACTGATGTGGCAGACCTTAGGGTGTCTTAGGACGCAGGCCTGGGGCAGGTTTCAGGACCACGGGTGTTTTGCAGGTGGGTTTTCTGCAGGGAACTGCAATGTCTCCGTACCCTAGAGGCCCTGATGAGCCGGGCGCTCTCACCTTCCTGCTGTCCAGAGCAGGAAGCATGGATCTCGGTGGTTTCCGAGTGGACGGAGACTGGAAGTCAGCTGGTGTGTTTCCAAGGCCCCGCCGGACGGAATCCTAAGGGTGGCTTCCCTTCGGCCCGGCTCTGCGCAGAGCTGGCACCGGGACACTTGGCTCCCTCTGCTACCTACTGCGCTCCTACGGGATTGGTTTTCATTGCTCCCCAAGAGCACGTTAGGGGCTTCGTCCCCAAGCCAGAGCCACACAGTGGACCCTTCCGCTGCGCCGGTGCCCGCAGGGGCTCTGGTAGGCGGTGTGACCCCAGCGCAGGAAAGCACTGTCCGGCTGGTTCTGCACTCAGCACGAGTATCCTGGCTGCCGCCTTTGTTCAGTGCCTGCCCCAGCCCGAACTGGGGAGGCGCCCGAACATTTGCCGTCCTATGCAGGACTTCAGATCCGGTCAGGGAGCTGCCACACGAAGCTGCACTTTTTCCTTTCAGACAAACGCCTGTTTTCATTTTGGTTTTTTAAATTCAGTTCCATTGCTTTGTGTTTCTGTGGTCTCCACAGTTTAAAGTGTGTGCATGCGTGCATGTGTGTGTGACACAGTCTTCTAACTAAAACAAAGTTTAAAGCCAGCTGTGGTGGTGCACGCCTGTAATCCCAGCGCTCGAGCGGCTGAGGCAGGAGGATCTTTGCGAGTTCGAGACCAGCCTGGGCTACAAAGTGAGCTCAGGGCCAGCTTAAACTGCATAGCGAGACCCTGTCTCAAAAAATAAGTAAATAAATAAATAAGAAAATTTAAACTACCGGAATACCATCCCATAATATTATCATGCAGTTTACAGAAGACAGTAGCAATACTGTGTTTAGCATTTCTGTACCCTGCCTTTCTTACTTTTTCTTTTTTATATTTATTTATTTATTGCTCTTTTTTATGAAGTAAAAAGCTAACTTACCTGAAGCTTGTGAATTACACATCCTAAGGACTGCAACATAAAGAAGCGCTTCCACTGTAGGCCTGGGGGAGGGACGCATCTCCCTCC
>PVJX010015509.1:13439-42488 GCA_004027295.1 Dolichotis patagonum | reverse complement strand
GGGCGGGGCTACGGGGCCAAACAGACCTGGCCCAGATGCCAATCTCCAGGCAGTTCCCTCCGGATGAAGGGCGTGCTTACCAGTCCCAAAGAGTCGTGCCGAGATGCAGGTCTGTGCAGACTTTCGATCCAAACACCCCAGGCCACTCTACAGGTCCGAGAGTTTCGGGTCCCAAAGAGACCCACTTTCCCTTTAAGAGTCCCTCCCATCAAGTCCTGCGGGACGGGGTTCTGGCTTTTTGGGAGAGATCCCAGTCAGGACCTCTCTGGGGTGATAAAATGCCTCCTAAACCTTTTCAGTTCCATTTCTTCCCCTTTGATCTGTTTTCCGCAACAGTTACACTTTTCTGTTTTTGTAAACTGTGTACATTTTTTTATGTTTATACCTATGCAACTCACATAATAGTTGTAGAGTCTATGTAAAAGTTTTATATTTTTGCATAACAAATTACCATAGTTTTAGTGACACATGTCAACATAAGTTTATTATCTCAGTTTCTGTGGATTCAGAGCCTGAGCCCAGGTCCTTTGATCATGGGCTCACCCCACTAAAAGCAAGGTGCCCCCATTATTAGTTCAAAGTTTTCACCTAGGTTTACCTCTTCTTGGCAGTAGGATCAAGGCTGGTTCTTGGCCAGCTGCTGGCCAGCATTCACAAGGGTCAACTCTTGGAGGCCACCTGCAGACCTGGTGACTTGTTCTCTTCCATTCAGAGCACATGTCTTCCCAGCCAGTGGGGGAACCGCTGTCCAGGGTCCTGGGATGGTATCTCATTCAGAAACCCACCAAGGGAGCAGCTATCCAAGATTCAGTTCACAGGAACTGTTCCAACCCAACAGAAAACACACACAAAGATTACACAGAATTTGTGGAGGAAATTTTCAAATTTACCACCCATGTCATGTAAGCACAACAAATAAATAGGTGCATGAAAAATGGCTGAAAAGAAATAACCAAGTAAGCAAAGCACACCATTGCTATGATCCCTGAGATTTGGTATTATGAGTAAAGGTGTGTTTTCCCTTTTCCCTATGATTTAAAAGTTCTTCTGTAATAAGCATGTTTTTTACTAGCTTTATTAGTTTTAATGAATTTATTTTATAGAAACAATACAAGTTTGTGAAGAGAAAATCAAATGATAATGCAAGTATTAAAGGTAAAAGTTCAGTTAGTTTTGATTGCTTTCCTCGATCATTTATGTAGGTTTCCTGTATAGGGCAAATAATTTAAAAATGTGGAGGTATCCATCTAAGTATTCTGTAACTTTCCCTTTTCATTAAACAATATATTTTAGACATTTAGTATAGGAATGCAATTTCTAAAGCTTTAATTTTTATACTTATAGTTTTCAGTGCTAAGAATTCCATTTTTTTCCCTCAAAAATTCAGCTCCTTAGTAAATGTTAAACATTTTCAGAAATTTACTAAGTTTGACAATAAAGTCCTTATATTTTAGCTTCCATATGGATTTTACCCACAGGTCTGTTTCTATTTTTTCTTTCAGTTTTGGCTGTTTGATCTTGCCCCTTGTTCCTGGTAATTTCTAGCTGAATGCCATTCATTTTGCAGGAAAAACTGCAGATCTCATTCTGCTGTGGAGGAGATTTGCTTTTATATTGGTAGCCAGCCCAGGGGCGAAGGAGCAGGCTCCACACAGGAATAGGAGACTTTGAATTGACCCTGGATTTTAATCTTTAAGGCTTCTTCTAACTCCAGACTCCTGGAGTCAAGCTTTGCCTCCCCTCACAAAGCTCAAGCCTCTAAGGCACGAAATGCCTCCTGGGAAACAGTAGAAAAGTGATAGCTGACTGCCAGGCAACTCCTCTACTCTTCGGCACTGTCCAAAATTGTTTTGTGTTTCCTCTCATACTTTTTTGTTCTTTGTGTGAGATATTTTACTAGCCTCTTTTCAAGTATCAGAAACAGAAGACTTCCACTTTTATTTTTCATCCCCTAATTTAAACATTATTTTTCTTTTACAAAACCAAGACTTACATTTATTTACATGCCTTCTTTGATCACCTTTCTTCTGGGATTAAGTTTTTAATGCTATTGAGATGTCATTGATATAAAAGTTGCATGTTTTAATGTCTACATCTTTATGAACTTGGACATATGCATACACCTGTGATATCATATCACAACCAATGTGCAAACTATATCCATCACATCAAAATATCCCCTTGTGGTCTTTTGTAGTAGTAGTAGTTGCATGTTAAGTGTATAACACTTAACATGAGTTTTATTCTCTTAACATTTCTTTTTTGTATTTTTGAGACAGGGTTTCACTATGCAGTTCTGGCTGACCTTGAACTCACTTTGTAGCCCTGGCTGGCCTTGAACTTGAAATAATCCTTCTGTCTCAGCCTCCCAAGTCCTGGGATTACAGGTATGCACTACCATACCTGGCTCTCTTAACATTTTAAAATCTACAATATCATATTGCAAACGCTAGGTGCTGTGTTGAATAGCAGATCTCTAGAAGTTGTTCATCTTATAGATGATTAAAGAATGATTTTCATTTGTTCTCTGGCCCTTTGGTAACCACCATTCCATTTTCCACTTATTTGAGGAAGACTATTTGAGGTTCCATATGTAAGTGGAATTCAATCTTTATCAACTCACCTGTAAAAGGACACTTGAATGGTTTACATACCCTGGCAATTGTGACTAAGAGCCACAATGATTACAAAACTGAAGTTTATTTCTTCAAGATTTTAACTGAAATTTTTTAGTATGTATATCCAGAAATGAGATCACTGGATCAAGTGTAAATTATTTTTAATTTTTTGAGTAATCTCTCTACTGTTTTCTATAATGCTGCTCCATCCTGTATCTCCAATAAAAAATTCTAAAGGTTCAAATTCCTCCACATTTTTGTCTACATTTTCCTTTTTGTGTTGTTGTTGTTCATTAGCTGTTTTTCTTATCAAAACAGATATGAGCTGATATCTCATTGCAGGTTTGATTTGCTGGTGATGTGTAGTACTAAGCACCTAGCAGCTGCTTGTATGTTTACTTTGGAGGAGGGGGGATAGCTTTATTTCTTATTGAAGTGCATTGTTTAACCTTGTTTAAAAGTTTTCAGTGGATCTGTTGTTATCACACTTCCCATTTTGTCTTATTTGAAAATGTTATTTTAGAATAATGGTGTTCTTTAATAAAAATTGTCAATTAATTCTTGACTTACCATTTTGTCTTAACAATTTGAAGCTATTGTTACATCTTGTCTTGACTTCACATTTTGCTGTGAAATTATCCCCCAGTCTGATTATTCCTCATTTTAAATTATCAGTATTTTCTTTCTGAATGCTTTTAGGAGCTCTCTCTTTCTCTCTCTCTCTGTGTGTGTGTGTGTGTGTGTGTGTGTGAGAGAGAGAGAGAGAGAGAGAGAGAGAGACAGAGAGAGAGACAGAGAGAGAGAGACTTGGTCAAACACAATAGTATGTTTCTGAAGATTTGTTTATTTTTTATTGTTGAAATGTCTTCAAACATATACAAAATAAAAGTGAAAAGTACATTGTGCTTGTACCGTTCCCAATCCTCTAGCTTGACAATTGTCAGCTTTTTGTCATTTACGTTGTATCTTTTTTAAAGAGGATGAAACAGAATAAAACCAATCAAAACAAACCATTGTAAGAGATACAGGACTTCAAAACATTGGGAAATCAACAATAGTTACCATAATACCTTTTGATGTCTTCAAAATAGCTGCAGATAACTTCGGACATAGTAAAAATCAAACAGAACAGAATAGAATAGAAACAAAACCAAAACGATGAATGCAATAAAGGGCTTGAAAACAAGCCAATAGTAAATCCAAAATGGCTACCCTAATATGTCTTGCTATCTTTGAAATAGCTGCTCCTGCCATCAGATTTGGCATAATCAAACAAAACAAAAGAGAATAAAACCCAACCCAACAAAACAAGGGAAACAATATAGGAACTCAAAGCAAGACCATAGGGAATCAACAATGGCTGCAACCCTCAGAAGGAGATCCCCCTAGATGTCACACTGTGTACCTCTCTCCTCTGAACCTATGATCAGACCACTGATCCTAGACCTGCAATGTTAGAGAAACACCAAAGCACTACAGGTATCTAATTGCATTTCACCTCCATAGCTATCATCACAGCCTGTGTTTCTCTGAACAAGCCTGCCGCTTACTGAGGGAGGGGGATTGCTACTTCTTGTATTGCCAGCCCGCATGCCAGAAAGGGCTGGGGTCTGACTTTTCCCAGTCTGGCGGTGGCCTGCGCATGGCACTGGTTCTCAGATTGGGCTTGTTTGCTGGTCCACATTGTATCTTTATTTATGTTTAAATGGTTTGAGAATTTCAGTACTTTCTGAATCTGTGGACAACAGGTAGATTTCTTCTACCTTTCCTGGACAAATCTTAGCTATTATCACTCTGATATCTTTTACTCTCCTTGTTCTCTTTTTCAGAGATAGTTACTAGACAATTACCTTTTAAACCTTTGTTTCCATTTTCTTATCTTTTCCCAATGCAATGTTCTCTATTTAGTTTTATTTAATTCAGTCTACTTAACTATTGAGCTTTTTTTCTTTCAATTATATTTTTAGTCTGGTAGTCTTATTTTCCATTTACTACTATCATTTTCTAGTACCGAGGACTGAACCTAGGGCCTTAGGTGTCTTAGGCAAGTGCTTTACATGGAACTGCCCATCCCATCCCTAGCTTTGCATTTTTTTAAATAGGCAAGTTAATTGCTGATTGAGTTTTGAGTCTTGCTTACAAAATACTTATTAGAAGCACAAATTCTCTAGCCAAATTCATTAGATTTGGGTTATAGCACCACAGTTTATGTTGTGAGGCTTTAAGTAAGATTCCTAACTTTTCAAAGCCTTGTTTTCCTCAGTCATAGACTTTTCATCACTGGTTTGTGAAGCTGTTCAGGAGGAAGTAATAGTAACTGTATCAATAACATTGGGGACTATAGTCCCCGTATAGTTTAGGGCAATGTTCCTATTGAGGATCTCAAAACCAATATGAGCACAGAGGGGTTTATCAATGCTCTCTGGAGAATATTTTCCACATGTATGAGGGTAAAGGAGACACAGTTGCTTGCACTTCTCATTCACTGCCTGGGAGTTTAATTCTAATCTACTGTACTAAGAGTGCAGGTGTTGAGGGCCCTAGGTCTGGGAGGTGGCCCCAGAGTCCAGCCTTCCAAGCTTCATGGGCCTGAGATGCCGTCTTCTGTCCCTGAAGAGTAACACGAACAGTAGAAGCCCGTTCTAGGTTGCTATATTCACAAACATCAAAGAGGCCTGGCTCCAGGGCCAGTTTACCTCTCCCATTTCTGCTCCTTCTTCTGGAAGCAGTGGGGCAGAGTGCTGTGTTTCTTTACTTTTATAGAACTTATGATTTAAATTTTGGCAGTTTTTGACACTAAAATTTTTTATCGTATCTGTAAGAATGTTTATGCCACTGAATTGATGAAAGTGGAAATCCTGTTTTTTACATTTCTACAGTATCGTCATTTCCTTGGGTGTGTATATACATATGCTTGTTTCCACTTTTTGTCCACTATATTTGGAATGTTTCTGACCTATGTCTGTTCTCCATTAGCTTGGTCAAACTTAAACATTAGTAACAGATTCACTCCTACAAAATTAAACTCTAAGTTTTCCTTTTAGAGCTCTTGACTGTCTTCTTTTACTTTTGCTGTTTTTTATTGTGAGGGCTATAAGATTTTTATTATATTCCATTACTATAATTTCCACTGTCTCCTTTAGTTTTATATTTAAATGCATTGTGTTCATTTTCAACCTTTTATCATACAGTTTATTTAGTTCTGAAAATTTTATTAGCTTCACCTTTTGTTTGATTAGATTTTATTCATTAAATAGCTTTCTTTGAAAAAATTATTCATTCTTGAATATTTTTGCTTATATGAAATTGTTTCCAATGTCTTTAGAGGTACCTTTAAGCTATGTCTTAAATATGGGAATCACTTTTTCTCAAATTTATGAAAATATTAATTAATTTTTTGTACTTATAAGATAAAATAGTCTACAGAAGAAGAAGTTTTGGAATCCCTCATTTTGTTTACCATAGGTTATTTGTTTTTTCCCTATGTACTCATAAGCTATTTTTTCCTTTAAATTTAGTAACTTTGCTAGGTATGTCTAGACATTGCTCATTCTTATGCATTCTTAAGTAGGATGTAGAAATTCTTTTTGACCACCTTATTTACCCTTTTAGAAAATAGTTTCTTTTTTATTTTGTTGAGTAAAATTTCTTCTTTACCAACACCAGTTATCTTTTTCTCTGGTTCATATCTATGCTATTTTTATATTTTTGTTCTTTCCCATTTTATTTCGTGTAATATTTACCAGCCTCATGCTTTACTTACTTTCAGCAGTCTTCAGTCTATTTCAATATCTAATACGAATTTCATTTAAATTTGGTTTTATTGTCACCTATTTCTTCCTGAGTTCTTCTGGGTAACTGTGTCTCCTTTCATTGTTTATTCATCTATCCCTTGATAGCATGTGCCCTTCCCCTTTGTTTCATTTTTTAAGATTCTAAGTCATGTTTCTCAAATGTTTTGGTTTTGGAATCCCTCTTTAGCCTTTCTTTCTTTCTTTCTTTCTTTCTTTCTTTCTTTCTTTCTTTCTTTCTTTCTTTTTTTCTTTCTCTCTCTCCTTCCTTCCTTCCTTCCTTCCTTCCTTTCAGTAATGGGAATTGAACTCAGTCTTCACACTCAGCTACATCCTCAATCCTTTTCATTTTTTATTTTCAGTCAGGGTCTTCCTAAGTTTCCCGGGTGAGACCCTCCTGCAGTAGCCTCCCTGCACGTTGGAATTACAGGCATGTGCTACCACACCCAGCGTGAGTCCCACTGGCTGTGTAAACTTTTCACCTGCTTTCATGTGTTTCATCTGTGCTATCACCATGGTGGTTAGTATTGCTCTGCAGGTCTTGAGCACAGGTACGATAATAAAGCTTTTTCATGGACTTGGTGGTCATTTTGTAGAGAATGATCCATGTATAGACTTGTCCTTCAACTGACGCACCCATTTCCACCTTGAGGCTGTACTAAAGAACTGTATCTACTACAGCTTTACTGACTTTTAGAGAAACTATAGTGTGTTCAAGATTTTAACAACTCATGATCCTTTCTACATTTGGCATAAATTTGCCTGGAGGTTCTGAGGGAGCCAGTGAATTCTCATGGCTCACCTGGGGTCCTGCAGAAGTAAGTCTGTTTCTTGGTTGTACCACCTTCATTTCTCATGGTACTGCTGCTTCCATTGTCAAACCAGCTATGGTGTCCTGATCCTTCTCACCTTTCAATCTTTCTAGCTCTTCTTGGGTTGCATTTCTTTTGCCTGTAACTAAGAACTCCACCTTTCCATGCATGTGCATTGGGGCCACCCAGGATAAGGTATTTTAAGGTGCTTGAGCTTAATTGCATCTATGAAAGCTTTATTTTTGCCATATAACATCATAACATAACATAACATAACATAACATAACATAACATAACATACTCACACGTTCCAATAGTTAGGGCACAGGCATGTATCCACAGAGGCCAATATTCAGTTTACTATGTGTTTTTAAGTGTGGATGTATTTTCTAGTACTATGGCTTTGCCTTTTGACATCATATGTAGCTGTAAACCCCTCAGTTAAATTATTCAATAGTGAGTACCATGCCCCTAAGATCCAGTCAACCCCCAAAGATGAACCTATGAGCACATAAGGCTTTGGGAGGGACATCTAGATTTAAACCATACCAAATGGAATTACTAAATAGTATGCTCTTTCTGTTTTACACTTTTTTGAGGACCCTGTAAAGATTTTTGTAACTCTTGAAACATTTTACCCTCTCATCAACAGTTGACAGGGGTTCCAATTTCATTGACTCTTTGTCAGCACTTGTTATTTTCTATTTTTTAAGTAGCCATCCTAATAAGTTTAAATTGGTCTCTCATTGTGTTTTTGGTTTGCATTGCCCTAATGATAAGCCATGTTAAATGTTTTTTTTATGAGCTCATTGGCAGCTCATTTGCCCCTTGGGGAGAAATCTATATTCAAATCCTTCATCCATTTGTTAATTGAGCTGCTTGCTTTCTGGTTGTTGAATTGTAGGAGTTCTTAGATACAGACATTCACCTCATATTAGATATACAATTTGCAAATAATTTCTTACATTCCATGAGTTACTGTTTTCCAGTCCTTTGATGTATAGAGGTTTACATTTTGGTGTAGTCCAATTTGTCCTTTTTTTCTTTGTGTTGCTTATGCTTTTGTTGCAATATCTAAGAAATCATGTTTAGGTTGAAACTGGTTTAATTTTCTTCTAAGAGTTTTGTGCAGTGCATTAAACTCTTACCTTTCAGTCTGATCCATTTTGACCCCATTTTTTATATGGCATAAGGTGAGGGTTCAGTTTTTTTTTCTACAAGTATATATCCTATTTTTCCAGCATGATTTTTCAACATGGTCTTGTCAGAATTCCTTGGGCTACACATACAAGAATGTATTTCTGGACCTTGATTTCTGACATTGGTCCGTATGTCTTTCTTTATGCCATTACTACTGTTTTGATCAATGTTGCTTTGCAATACATTTGAATTCAGGAAGTGTAATCTCTCTAGCTTTGTCTCCATTTTTCAAGATTATACTGGCTATTGTGGTCCCTTGAGATTTCATACGACTTTTAGGATAGGGTTGTCTATTTCTCTAAAAAAGTACCACTGAGGTTTCAATAGGAGTTGTACCAAATCTGTAGATCACTTTGAGTAATGTTGGCATCTTTATCATCTTTTTATTTACTTATGGTTTTCATTTCTTTCAGTGACATTATGTGGTTTGTGGTGTACAACTCTTTTGCATCCTTGGTTAAGTTTATTCCTATTTATTCCTTTTGGTGCTCCAGTAGAAGTTGACTATTGTTTGTCACAAATATTTATCGAGTACAAATACTGTTCAAAGGATTTGAGCACATTTATTCTCAGTTAATTTATATTTCAATTAACTTATATCATTCATTCTTGATTATATCAAAGAGGAGGGAAAAATATTGCCATACATCAGAAAGGAGATTTTTCACAGGGCATTACTGGAGTACATAGAGCTGTCATTTGTATCCCAACATAAGATAATATGTGTATCATTTCGAAGGTCCACCTTCATGGACTCTTAAAGGAAAAACAGGCTTGAAAAGGAATGGAAGAGGGAAGATTGAGAAGACTGTCAAACGTGGAGGGAAGCATCTGTGGAGTGTATGAACTTGCGGGGGACTCCACAGAGCCCTGAAAGGCTATCACTCATAAAATGCTATTATAAGTGAAAATAAGAACGAAATAAACATGGCTATATACCTTATTAATAGGAATTTGGAAAGAATTCAAAGTGCCTGAACAACCGGTCTCTCATGGGAAGTCCTCAACTCTACCCAAGACACTACCCGGTTCTCACAGGAAACCCAGCTGCCCATCATCTCCGACCTCCTGTGCAAGGGCTCATGCTCTGCTGCTGAGGTCGGGCTCCCTGCCTGTGCCCACCCGTCTGCAGCTCCCAGGAGCAGGAAGACTTTCATTTCTAATTTGCTATAACAAGGCAAAAGCATTTTATAACACAGGGTTTCTCAGTAATTTCAGACCACAATATGAATCATTTGTAGACCAAAACAAAATAAAGTCACTGCTATTTCACTCCTTTTTTTACAAAGAGAGAAATGTGAAAAATTATTCAAGG
The DNA here is from genome assembly GCA_004027295.1 of Dolichotis patagonum. Taxonomy (NCBI): domain Eukaryota; kingdom Metazoa; phylum Chordata; class Mammalia; order Rodentia; family Caviidae; genus Dolichotis; species Dolichotis patagonum. The sequence continues at coordinate 32,752 of PVJX010015509.1, read as the reverse complement.
TGACAGCAACCCACCTTCAATTTTTTGTGTGCCGGCAATGCAAATTTTTTATGGGGTGACCTTGAATCCCAACTGTGAAAAGAATCAGGTGTAATAGATTAGAGCTACTGTAAGGTTTCCATGAAAAAGGAAAAAGGACATTTGTAAAATACAATTGTTATTATCTATTTTAAATAGATTAAAAATCTAATTTTAAAAATCAGAAACTACATGAGAGGATACTGTTCTCTCAGAGAGCTTGCAACAGTGATATAGAAAATATTCTCATTCCAACTATAAATACTAGAGTAATCTTGGTTGCTGTGTAGATGAGAGCAAAAGTAAAATGATACATAAATTCAATATGTGATATATATATATATAGTTTTGGTTACTTTTCTGTCATGGCTGAGACAAAATACCTGACGCCCAAAATTAGGGAAGGAGAGGTTTATTTTTTACAGTTCTTGGAGGTTTCAGTGCATACTCAGCTGGCTACAAGGCAGGGTGGCATGGCTGGAGGGCAGTAGTTCAAGGCAGATGCCAACAGCAAGGCAGGAACTGGCAAGAGAGAAAAGCCACACGTTCTTCCCCCTTATACCGTATCCCGGGTCCACCCCTGGCGAGTGTGGCACTCACACCACCAGTCCCGGTGCCAGACAGCAAACCAATCACGAATGCCAGACTCAGTCCCATCCATGATTACATGAGGCTTAAGTGGGGGCCATCTGAGCACACACACTATAACACTATATATGTGTGTGTATATATATATATATATATATATATGTATAATTTTTTTTGGCTTTGTGATCACAGATTTTTTTCAGCATAGTGTTTTAAAAACTATATTATTTTTCATGGACCTAAGTTGAAGAGACAAGCTATATATATATATATATATATATATATATATATATATATATATATAATTTTGGAAATTTTATAATTTTATAATTTTTACTTGATGCATTATATTGTTTTATTTCTGTTTTGAAATAAAACATAGGCTTTGAAATATATAGCTGACGTAATTAAAAACAATTTAATTTTGTTGTAGTAGAACACATTAGAACTCAAATATTCATCATAATAGCCTGAGAACCAGAATGGAAGTAATTTTTAAAACTGCCAAAATTGATGACAAAGAATACAAAATTCCAGATTCTTTACTACTGGGAGAGTCTTATTAGTGTAGTACTACTTTGTTTTCATTTTGCCAGCAGTCCAGTAAGATTTGATAAATCATTTTCAAATCATAAGAGAGCAAAAGTAACACAGTTGAATAGTGATGTGTGATTGTTACAATCAGATGCACAAGTAAAGCCAACGGACAGTATAGTACCAGGTCAACAGATTCTTCTCCTCCAAAACAGACAGTCACACAACAAGAAAAGCTCAACTGCCTGAGGTAGGCAGACAAATATTGCTCATTTTGGTGTTTCCTAAGTGTGTAAGTAATTGTAGCATAGTACAATCATTTATGCTTACCAACAACCCTGGATCATCTAGAAAAGATTAATTGATTGGAAGGAATAAATATATTTTCAGAAAATATGAAATAAAATATAATTCAAAATTATACAAAACATAATGCAAAATTTTAACTCTTTCTGGAAGAGGCCAAAGTCTTCGGTGATAGATCATTTTCCTATGAAGACTTATTTCTTCATGATTTCTAATAGTTATGACTTTGTATTGGTTTGAGTAATTCAAGATTTGTAATATGTAGTGCAGTCCTTTGTATGATACAAAATTATTAAAAAATTATTACCCTTGTTTATTGATCATGCTATACTTTTATTGGGGGAAATAGCTAAGTAGCACTGTCTAGTTTCTAGGGAAAAGCTACTCCCAACCTGACTTAAAAGTCAATATCGGGTACTTTGTAAACTGTTGCTAGACATGCCAAGGGCACATAGTTGCTCCATGGTGGAAATAAAACTCTGCCCTTAACTTCTATTATCAGCTCAACATTATTTTATCATGTCTAATTCTTCTCATATGTTTAATAAAGAATAACAATGATTATATCTATTTTTTACATTATTGTTGTAAAAATGTTTAGAAAAGCTAGGTTGGAATGGCTACTTGTTACCCTTTAGACTTTAAAATATATTTTCAAATCAAGACTAAAAAAAAGAAGAATGAAACAACTAGATGATTGAGTGCTTCATGCGTCAGGCTTTGTGCTCAGTATAATTAGAGATTTTGATTCCCAAGAATTCCTGTGTTACAGATGAATACGTGAAGCTTAGTCTCTTTGGCTTAGCACAAGCCAAATTCAAACTGAGGTTTTTTCCTGTTACCCCATGGCATCCAGGAACATGCACAGCCAGTTGTGTGAGTGGAGGAAAATGCACAACACAAAACGAAGCCCCAAGAAGAGTCCAAGGAGATCAGTCGTGCTGATGGGTGAAGGAAAGCATCATCTGTAAAAGAGCAGTTGGTGGGCAGGGGATGTAGCCCAGTGGCGCAGCACCTGCCTGACAAGGACAAGATCCTGAGTTTGATTCCTGGTGGGAAAAAAAGAGCACTTTGTATAGATTGCACAAAACTAGAATCTTCATAAGAGAAAGGAAGGGCAGCTTATTCAGATTACAGCCATAATCACCATAAAATACTGCTATACTCTTTATATGAAAGATTAATGTCCTGAATTTTAAGAAGATGACTGTAATGTCAGAAAACCAGTTTTCTTTTTTTACAGACTTTTGGAGATTCTTCAAAATTATGTAAATAAAATTTCTCAGAAAAAGGGGAAAATATATTAATTCTTTTCAAAGTTATGGAGATTACATAATTTATATACATGTAATTGCATATAAATACATTTTCTGCATATTGATATTAAGCTGGTAATGTTAATGCTAAGAGTAGCAGCTACTCTTTACTGGCTACTTTTCTTGCTAGCCACTGACTTGCGGAAATTCCATGCACCAGCTCCACGACTCCTCAGAAGGACACAGGAAAAACTACTGTCTTCACCCCTTTACACACAAGTACATGTCAATTTGGAGTGTGTAAGTAGCATTTCCAAAGTAACGCACAATTGCTGCTGTCCTCCTTTGCCCCAGCACCCTCCAACCCTCACCCATTCAGTGTGTTTGGAGCCGGGCGAGTCCAGGAGAAGGCGACCCTTGTAGTTGCCTGGAGTCACACTCAGAATATTTTGAACTTGCTTTACTGCTTTGCTGTTGCTATCCTGAGATTGTCCTGGTTCTTTTTTAAAAGCTGTCCTGCATTTCATTTTGCAAATTATGAGTGAGCTCTGCAAATTATATAGCCAGTTTTGCATGGGAAGCTACCTCACTGGCTTGGCATCAACAGGCTCTTGCCTTGTATGTTTAGGGTTGGTTAAGTTAAGGGAGGTACTGGCAAGAGTTAAAAGGGTGGAGAAAAGTGACAGCAGGGTTTTAATTACTCTTCAGAAGCTCCAGTTCTGTGTCAGCATCTTGTCTTACCGCTATGTTTTCTCGGTTTGGGTAGCTGCTTCTCTTCTCTTAAGTGGCCTTCCAGTGTAAATATCCCATTAACCAGTTGAAATTGTTGGTTTACTTAAGTCTTGTCCACTTACCATTCTAAATAGTTCCTTTATGAAACTCATCAAATTATTCAGTTCAAATATGCCCACTGTTTTCTGTAGAGATCTTGTCTAGTGTATATATATATATATATATATATATATACACATATATATTTAAGAGAGGGAAAATCTATGCATACTCATCAGAAAATTTAAACAACTTTGAGCTAGGAAAACCAGGGATTGGTGGAAAGACAAAATGAACTTCAAGTGTTTTGATTTTTCCCGTGTATCTTCTGATCCAGTGACACAGTACAAACCAGCTCAAACAAGGTGCTACATAGATAGAGCCCTTAGGGCAATGAGCCCTCAGGGCAGGTGCAGGCTCTTTGTCCATAGAGCTTGAATCAGTTTATATGCCCACAAGCTATGAAACTGCTTCCCTGGCTCATTGGCTCTTTACATTGACTGGCTTTTAGATTTTGCCCCATTTTCCTCTGATCCTGAAAGGAGGAAGCTTCTGGAACTGGTGCAGAATGATGCCCGATGCTGGAATGGTGGAGTGGTGAGTGGATGGGTGGTGGAATCTGTGTAACTATATCCTGTGTCTGGAATTGAGTTCCTAAGACTTTTAGTTTCTGACAAATACCTATGTAATGACTTTTTCAGGCAAGCTCTAGAGGCTTAGAATAAAGATCTTAGCTTTGGAAATTCTCAGATATTAAAAATGAATATAGGAGAAAGTGCTTGTCACGGAAAAAAATGAGGTATTTGTAGTTACTGTACATTTCACTTTCAATTTACATGTTTTAAGAGTCTGGGCTTTTATATTAAGATGTTTAAGTCACCATTACATTTTCTGTACTACTGGAAAACAAAGGAGTATTCCTTAATGTTCAATTTCATTATATTTCAATTTCTTGTTATAGAATATTTATTTATAGGCAGGGAAGCTAAACTCCTAGAAATGCCCCCATTAGGTATTAATAACTAATATCAAATAAGAATTCAACTTTCGGAGATGGCCATTGTATTATCGCTCTTGGGGTGACACTAACGTGTTAGCCCACTGACGTTGACCTAAAGAATAGGTAAAAATTTTCAGTTAGGAGGTGATACACTGTTGAAGAGGAGTCACTGTAAAGATTTTTACCCCAAAGGTAACAATTAGAAACAATCATGTGTGATTTCTCAATCACTAACCTTTTGTTTTACTTCATAGGAAACAAAACTACTCTGCATTAAACTGAAAAAAAGTAAGGTGCGTAAGAGTATAATGGGAGAGGTGTGGTGGCACAGGTCTACAACCCCAGCACAGAGGCTGAGGCAGGAGGATCACTATGAGTTTGAAGCCATTCTGGGCTACATACTCTGTCTCAAAGGTGAAAAAAAAGGGGGTATGATTGCAAAGATATTTAGTTGTTTTTTTTTTCCTGCCTACTCTCACTCCCCTGATTATTTGTCATTTAAGGCTTTAAATATCATCTATACATTGATAGCTAACAAAGTTTCATCTACAGTAAAGATGTCTCTCTTCAGAAATCCTAACTGATCAATATAATACAGTTTAATATCTCCCTTTGGTGATTTAATCTCTTATACTGGGTTTCTGATCTGTGTTCCAGAACTGGCCTGTGTACACCCCTAGTTATCTCAGACAATGCTACTCTTTCCTTCAGGTCAGACCAAACCCTGCAGTCATTCTCCCATTTTCTTCTTCCATCCACTAGCCAATTTCTTACCCAAATAATGGTAATAATTTTAAAATCTAGTACCTTTTGCCACTTCTATGCTGCTCCTCTGGTTTAAGCCAAATCACCCCTCTTCTGGTGCCTTAGTTACTTTTCTTATTGCTGAGACAAAATGACCCACACTCAAAGTTGGAGGAGGAAAGGTTTATTTGGCTCACAGTTTGTAGAGGCTTCATTTCATAGTTGGCTGGCTCCAACCCTGGGTGGCATAGCAGGGAAATCACGGAGGAAAAACAGCTCATGGCAGGCAGAAGGCAGCAAAGCAAGCAAGGGAACCAACAAGCAATCTTAGCAGCTTCTTTCTGCCTTTTTTGTATTCTACCCAGGCTGAGTTTAGGACAGTGCCAAACCAATCCATGGACCAATTTAGTAATCATACACCCTTAATCACAGCATCACACACTCTAGCTTCAGTCATCTCTGAAAAAGCCCCACCTGTGGCCACATGGGGCTTTGGAGTACATCTAGACACAAGCTGTAACACTTGAACTATTAAAATAGCCTGATACCATTTTTTAAAAAGGTCTGTTCTTTCTGCATTTTTTCTGCTTCCTCTCCAAAATGCTTACTGCAATAGTAAGAGAATTCCATTAGAAAAGTAAGCCAGATAATACCATTTTGTGTTTAAAGTTCTGAAATGACTTCCCATTTTACTCAGAATGCCTTGCATTATCTGATTCTCTGTGCCCCTCTCACCTCATCTCCTAATTAACCCCAGACATGCTGAGCTACCTTACCATTTCCTGCTCCCTCTCCTTCACATCCAGTCCTCCATAACTCACTCCAACCACTGATTAACACATGGTGTGGCTCACTTAGTTGCTGTGTTTACATATGGTCTGTTTTTTACTATTGGAATATAAGCTCTGTGAGGGCAGGGAACTTTGTTTTGTTTTCAGATCTATCCTTTCTGCCTTAAGTAGTTCCTGGTCCATAGTAGCCAGTCAGTATTTATTAAATGGCTGAAAGGCTTGTTCATGTATCCTACCCTTTTAAATATGTCTGTTTAAAGGAGTGTGTAGGAAAGTGATTTGATGCCCAATCCATTTGCAGCAACAGATGTGTGTGTGTGTGTGTGTGTGTACGCGTGCGTGCGTGCGCACATTGGGGGCATTTTTAAAGACTGAAAGATCCTTGAGAATTATTGGAAAATATCAAGAGTCAATACTTCCTAGAAGGAACTTATAATTGATTATTTCTAGTTTTCACTGTGAGGAATATTTACATGGAAAAAAATAAATTGAATTTTAAAAGTCAGTCAGATTCTTCCAACACTCATAAGGTAAGCAGCCTTATGTTAGACACTGTCCTCTTTGGGTTTTGACGTTGTCATCTGCAAAATGGTGACAATAATGTCACCTACCTCCTAGGGTCAGTTTAAAGATTAATAAGTTAGTGTATTTGAACATGTGTAGTCATTAAACAACAGGATTTCCAGCCTACCCATATGATCCAGTGTGTGGTAGGCTGGGCTTCTTTTCTAGGGGCACAAAAATCAAGTTTATCTTCATGTCTGCTTCTGTTAGAGAAATTTTCAAACACACTCTCTAGATGCATGGTTAAAGAGGAGATGAAGACTTTCATAGTGGAAAAGAGTCGTCGTGGAGAACAGCAAATTGCTCTTCCATGGGGTGAACTGAGTTGAAGGTATGTGAACATTTGCAGGCACTCGACAGATCCAGTGATTCAGTAGTAAACCAAGAATACCAAGGTCACTGGCAAGATCTCACTAAACCAAAGTCTAAGAATAAATTTTTCTTAAAGGGAATTTTATTTCTTTAAGGGATAAAGAAAATTTTATTTCTAAGGTGTAAGTATAAATTAAACAATAACGTCAAAATTACTTTTGCAAGTAAATGAATAAAGGTTTTTGGAGTTGTACAATTTATGGTGGCTGATAGTTTGAAAATTGTATTATTACATCATTGATACATCTAAGCAAATTGATATGTACTATACGTTTGATTGTACAGTAGCTTGCAGTTATCTTAATCTCAGTTATATAATCAGATATCTATTCAACTTCCTTGCATTCTAGAGAGAAATAATAATTTTTCTGTTTTAGAAATGAATAATTTATGAGAAGAGAGATTATGTTTCTGATCAAGACTTCATCATTCAACCAGCAATAAGACTGGAATTAAAATACGGCTATTTTGATCTTCTTACTGGATCTGAATTCTATGTGATAATCTCTCCAAATGCTATTGAAAAAAAATTTTTAGAAAGGGCTTCCACAGGGCAGATTAAATGGAAAATATGTGGCAATAATTTTTGCCTGTGGAAAACTGAATATGATTTTCCAGCCTGCTCCTGAACAACTAGGGGAATAAAAAGCATGTGCCTCTCTTCTTTGTTGATCTCACTGGGGAAAGCTTTACTTTATTTTAGAATTTAGAGGCAACGGTCATGTTGGTAGAGAGTAGCAGAAATGCAAATAGCAGTATTACGTATATGAGAAAAGGTAGAGGTATGTACAGCTTTACATTTCTCTGAACTTGGGTGGTTTCATCTCAAGTTCAGCAAAGAGTTCAAATGCAGCTGACTGCATGAGGTGATTGTACTTCTGTCTCATAACTCTGTACTTACTTTGTTGAATCTGGATGCTGGATGCCAACATCAGAGAGTATGAAATTTTCTTCACAAAGCTAGGACCGCACCAAAAGCCCTGTAAACAATAGGCACTAACTGCTACTTTCTAATATAAACGATTGATTGATAAGACAATGAGTCAAATCACTGTCAACTTTATTGCCATAGGATGCATTTTCCCATCTCACACCATAAATTATTGCTGCATGCCCTTTCATTAAGTCTAGTTTTGTGTTTCAGCATTTATAGAAAATTCTATGCTTGGATTCTCTATAAAGTCATATTAGGCTGTCTGTTAACCACAGGGGCTTTGAGTCTGATGTTTGAGAACTTTAATTGTCACCATAATTGATTTTATCTTTGACTTGGCGTGGTGATTTCTCTGTAATTTGTTGATGATTAATGACCATCCCCTGGTTATTGCTGCTCAGCTGGCCAGAAATGGAGCAATTGGTTTGTCTTGGCTCCTAACTTTTCTTAAAAGATTTTAAGAATCATTAACGGAAGTTGTGTAAAATGTTTTATATCTTTTTTTTTTTCAGCTGTTTGTTGAAAAGACAGTTTGGATAGTCTAGAGGTGAAAATTAGGCATATGTTGGTAAATTTTTTAAAGATAAAGTTTTATAAAGATAAAATTTAAAGATAAAATAGGATAAAAATATAAAGATATTCTTAACATGCATTGACATTCAAAACTTTCTATCTTATGGCGTATTGATTAATATGTTGGTTTTAGAAAAATAGATGCTTTTAAAGATTATGATTATGCTCAAACAAATTCTGATGAACCTTTTTAAGAGTACTGTCTTTATCTAAAGAGCAAAAGGAAACTCTACCAAGGATGTGGAGGGCATGTGGGAATGTCAGGGTGAGATGAACTAATAATCACTTGATAGCCCATTAGAAAAGCCTGTGTGAGTGAAACATGAGATATATTAGAAGGATTGGAATGTCGGTAGGCAGATTGTCAGATGTCACTGAGATGGTTTAGATGAAAGAGGATACTGATATTATATCTTGAACAAGTTTATAGTTAATGCACATGGAGGTAAATAGATGGATTGAAACTTTGGAAGAAAAACTGGAGAATAACTGGTGACAATAATGTAAAGGACTAACAGGGTATTTGCCATCACTACTGGGAATGGGAAAAAGTCTGAGACCAAAATGGCAGAAAAGAAAAAGAAATGTTTAGGTAGAAGAAGAGATGAGGTGCTGAGAGTCTTCCAGGTAGTGTAGAATTGCTATAATCCATGCTGGTCTCAAACATGTTTTATAAAATGCCGATTTATTTCTTCATTTCTTTTTTTTTGTCCTTACCTATTCACTTTTTTAAAAATGCAAGAACTGACTTTCATTTGTAGTTATGGGTTGAGCACCACAAAACCCAAATTCTCTCAGCATCAACATAACACTACAAATAGAAAATTCTACAATTAATCCAGGAAATGGATTTCAGTCAAAACACAGCTGCACTAAAAATGTATGAATATACTTTCAGGCTATGTTTATAAGGTATGTATGAAAACAAATAAATTTTTGTGTTTTGACTTATGTCCTTTCCCCAAGGTATCTCATTGTATATCTGTAACTATTTGAAAATTTCAAAGGCTCAGACATCTGAAACACTTTGGGGTTCAGGTATTTAAATAAGGGACACTCAAACTATACTTGGTAGATAGAAGTCAGTATGCTATGTCTTTGTTAACAATCTGTCTCAAATATGAACAAATCCATATTGGTTATTTTTTTGTCATTGCTGAAACAAAATACCTGACACCCAAAGTTAAAGGAGGAAAAGTTTATTAAGCTCAGAGTTTGTGGAGGTTTCAGTCCATAATCAGCAGGCTTCAAGGCAGGGTGGCCTGGCAGAGGAGCAACCGTTCATGACAGCAGAAGATAACAAATCAACAAGAGCAAAAAAGGGAGGAATGAGCAAGAAGAGAAGACTCTTTCTGTCCCTTATGTTATAGGTAAACTGTCCACCCTAGGTTGAGTGCATCACTCACACCCATAATCTCAGCATTGGACTATGAATTAATCACGAACTCTATAAGCTTGCCCCCATGCTGTATGAGGTTTTGGGGGGACATCCAGACACAAACCATAACATTCCACCTTTGGCTCCCCCAAAGACTCAGGCACATTATTTATGCAAAAGGCATTTAGTCCATCTCTAAGAGTTGCCAAAATCTTAATAGTTTCAGCATTGCTGAAAAGTCCAAGTCTCAAGTCTTCTTTGAGATCTTAGGCAACTCTTAGCTCTGAGTTCTTATACCAATGAAAAATTAAACACTTTCAACATACAGAGGCACAAGATAAGCATTTCCATTCCAAAAGTTACAAGCAGGGGGATACAAAGGATTAGGGCCAGAGAAAATCCAAAATCCAGCAGGGTAAATACTAAGTTCTGCAGTTTCATGTAGTTTCATGTGCTGTATCCAAGGCAGAGTGTGGCAATGTGAGCTCCAAAGGGCTCATGTGGCTCCACTCCTATGACATTTATGGTGGCCATAGCTCCCATGGCTTCTCTCTTGGGTCCACTTGGCTCCCTCCTTGCAAATTTCCCCAGACGATTCATGTTTCTGGCTTCTCCGTACTTCTGGAGTCTCCACTGCACCTTTAGCTTCACCCTCACAGTTTCACACACTGTCCTCTCAGGGGCACTGCCTGGCCTCACAGGCCTGAAATTTGGGTGGAGACTTTTAATCCCTCAGCTCTTGCATTCTGCAGGTACCTAAAAGCAGAACCCTATGGATAATGCCAAGGTCTGTTACCAGCTGGAGCAGTAGCCAGGCTTTCTTCTTTCTTGACTATAGGAATCAAGTGCCTGCATTGCTGGGCACTCTGAACCTGATTCTGAGGAACAAATTTTCTATGCCACTGCTCTTCTGGAACCTGGTGTGTTCTCTGCCAACATTATGAAACAGGATGCTTTGTGGCTTTCTCCTCAAAGCAAAGCCTTTCACTTTTGGAATTTTGAGGCTGCAAAGGGAGACTTGATGCTTCTCATGATGCTCTTAGGCTATCTTTTATAGTCTGTGTCTTCTCAGCAATCAAGATCTCCTCAGCTCTATCTTCACTGTCCACAGCTTTTTTCTGGCCAAACACAATGTATTAAATCATCTTGCTGGGCTCTATGCTCTTGATTCTTAACATAAATCTGGCTAAAGGCCTCCAACAACAGCCATGCAACTGCCTCAACATTAGACTGCTTTGAAATTTCCTCTGCCAGACTAATTAGTCTGCCACCCTTCATCTCAGTCTCAGGCAAAGTCTCTTGATATGAGCAAAATGCAGACAAACTTTTTGCCAAGCCTTAGCATACATTGTCTGGACTCCATCAGACCATGCAGTCCTTCTTCCCACCAGGAACATCCTGAACCTGATCTTTACTGGGTTTCTGATCTTCTGAACTCTGATCAGAATCTCCTATACAGAATAGCCTAAGGTGTTCCAGCACTACTCTTTTAGATGACATCTCTGAAGCTTTCCAAACTCTTCCAACAAGCCATTTCCAAGGATGGCCCAGGTACAGTCACATCAATAACCCCTATCTGGTACCAAATTCTGTGTTGGTTAATTTTCTGTCATTGCTGAAACAAAACACCTGCTGCCCAAAATTAAGGAAGGAAAGATTTGTTTAGCCCACAGTTTGTAGAAGTTTCATTTCATAATCAGCTGGCTCCAGAGCAGGGTGGCATGGCAGAGGAGCAACTCTTCATGATAGCAGAAGACAGAAAAAGAAGTGAGAGAAAAAAGAGAGGAGCAAGTGAGGAGAGGAGACTCTATCCTTTATATTGTATGTAGGCCACACCTACCCTAGGGCAGTGTAGCACTCACACTCATAATCCCAACACAGGACCACGAATCAAACACAAACTCTGGAAACCTACCCAGGGCTGAATGAAGTTTTGAGTGGACTTATAGACATAAACCTCAACAGAATCTTATCTAAAAAAAATACTAACTATGCCAATCGCTGTCCAAATATATAAAATTCATACTATTCATATAACATACATGATATATTTATTGAAGATGTATATTTGAACACTGTTTTTTATTCAATTTTTTTATTATTAGTTGCACAATAATGTTTCAATAGTCAAGATAGGATGAGGGCTAGAGTAAACCCTCTCAGAATTCCAATTGCTTAACAGCTAATTCAATAAGTAGAGTGAAGGACTCTTCACTGGTTCATGGATCTAAGTTACACTCATACACTATCCCTTTGTGTCTTATAAAACCTTGGGATTCCCACTGAGTTCTTCTGGGAAGGTCTTAAGACCTGTGTCAGAGGTCTTAAGACCAGATTTGGGAGCAGTGGGACCTTACTTCTACCACTTTCCATTGGAAGCAATTCAGTCACAAAGCCAAGCTAACTGTGGAGAAGGCTGGAAATACAGTATAATCCAGTGATTTGTCCAGAAGAAAAAAAATATTTTTAGGTAATACTCAGCAGTCTCTGCCACAAAGAGAAAATGTTTTTCTAGTAAAACATGTACAATGGTAGACTAAATTGGCCATTAAGGTAGAAGACATTTCAGAATTCTATATGTAGATATTTTATTGAGACTTTTCATCATCTAAGTTCTACTGTTCTTTCCCATACCTGTTACTTTACTTTTCCAAAGCTTCTCTTTATATATGTGCGTTTAATATATGTAATGTATGTATATGTGTAAGTCTACTAATACTAAGAAGTATTATTTCTATCTCATTTCTAAGTTTAGTAATAACTGTGATGCTGCTACTGAAATATTCAGGTAATTTCTTTGTTCCTCCAAAAGAAGTATCATAATTAATTCATTAGGTTCTTCCATGATTTTAGTGGAATTTAAAAATATAGTTGTGTTTAATTTGCATATTAATTTATGTAAATGTATAGTTTTACAGTACAGAATCTCTCCTTCCTGGAACATGGTATGTCTTTCTAATTATCTATCATTTTGAGCTCTAACAACTTGACTGAGCCTCTTTGGGAAGTTGAGATAGGAAGTAATAGAAACTTTGACTAAGCAGAATTGAAATCAGATTCTCTTTCAAGCTTTGACCTTATGCTACATGAAGATAAACTCATGAAGTCATGATAAGACCAGAGAGATTACTTATCATCTGAGAAACATCTTTAAGCTGAGAAACATAGCTGTTACACTTAGTTGCTGACATTTTTAGATTCACTTTACATAGGCAATGAAATATTTTTCTAGTTATCAAAACTTTTTGGATAGGTTTGAAAAATGTTGAGAAATTATGAGTTTCTTTGCTTATACTTTTAACAAAAAATACTCCTTAGTTAAACTCCCTAATAATAAGTCAACATCATCACTTCAGTTTATACTGTTTAATGTTGGTGTCATTCAAGGATAACCTAAGTATTGTCTTATAAAGTTTTACTTGAAAATCTAATGTTAAAAATTAAATATTTCTTAATATTGTTGCTTATGAAATTTAGTAAAAGCTTGTAGTCTAGACAGTTTATTTGAAATTAATACCTTTTATGTCTGGTCTGAGAGTTTTTTGTTTTATTTAGAAGTTTATAGGCTTATATACTGTCAAGGTCTTCAGAGGGTTGTGTTGTTCAAATTTATGCTTGCATATCATTTAGTTCTTATTTTGCTCAATGTAAGAATTGTTTTATTTATACTATGTTGAAAGTTCTCTGTGGGATAAAATTGTGTCACATCTTACAGGGATATACAAATGCTGAATCATCCTTTAACCAAAGGACAATTGTATATTAATTTCTAAATAGTTTCCTTTCAGTATACTTGCCATTCTATAAATACTAATTGTGTGAAATGCCTCACTAAAGTCATAGAATTTATTTCCTCAGGAACCAATTTACTTTCCCTCACTCCCTTGAAATTTTGTTTCTCATACTCTTGTGTATTGGAAGTAGCTCACTGGGATGAGGGATGCAACTCAGTTGTGCAGAGTAGACATAGAAAACACAAAACCTTGTGTTCAATCTCCAGCACCAAAAACCAACCAACCAATTGAACAAAATAAAGCAAAACAAAAGAGCAAGCCAAAATGAAAATCTCAAATTATGTTGTCTACAGAGATCCATTCATCAGATAAATTAATTTTGGTTTAAGGGAAAACATCTTATAACACTACTTGAGTTTCATCTTTTCAGGATCATTTTCCCTTAATTTTTTTTCATTTGCTTGAGCTTTAAAAGTCTTTGAAATAATTTCTTCCATTTTTTATCACTTATGCTTTTTGGTTTAATCTTGTTAGCTAAAATTGACTATGAGGGATTGCTGGAAAAATGGAGGAGTGCTGAGTGTCAGCTACTCAGCTTCTCTAGAACAAAGAGTCAAGAGTCTGGAAAATAATAGCCTGGAGAGAATCCAAAGAGCGTGCAGAACACATGGGAACCATAAGGGAACCAACAGTAGAGAAGAATAAAATAAAATATGTTGCTACAGAAGAAGCAACTCACTATTGTAGGTCAGAGATCATGCAGTGTGGCTACAACAGCTGTATAGCTATTCTAATGGGGGGCAGGAGCAACTTCAGTCTTCACTGGGAGACTGAGACCTGACTTGGACTGAAAGAGTCTTGTATAGCCAGAAGCAGGAATGAGAACATGATACATTGTTTCCTGGGTGCTCCCCCCAGCCCAGAATCAGCTCTTGGTGAGTGAACTAAAGTGGCATCTGGCACACAGATGTATGGAGAAACAGCGGAACAGCTCCAGGGATGCTTCACTGCCAGTGTACCTGAGTGGAATGAAAATAGTCTTTCTGGTTTGTCTCAATATGTTTTTGCTTCTTTATTCATTCTCTTCTGTCCTCTACTCTAGCTTCCTAAAGTTTGGGTGATCATCCTTTTTCCTTCAGCCTTGATGCCACCATATTTCTCTTCAGTTGTTTCTCTGTCTTGCCCCCTATCCCTCCTAAGGTCACCTTCTCTACAGGGTAAAAGCACTCTGCTTAGAGGAACCACTGAAAAAAATTTCCCAGTTTATGTTGGATGTAGCTATATAATGTAGATCTTGCTCCTCAAGTTAGAAATAACAAATTAGCAGTTACTACAGATTATTTTTGTTTCTGGCTGGTATCATCCTGTTTTTATCACAATAGTTTTGTACTATAATTTCAAGTTAGGGATTGAAATGCCCACCTCCCATGACTGCATGATACTTTGGGGGGACATTTAAACAAACCACAGCAGTCTTGAACAAAATAAATCTACACCAAAGCATATTATAATCAAGATTCCAGGAATTCAGAAGAACAGAATATTAAAGGTTATTAGAAAAAAGAAACAAATCACCTACAAAGGAAAGTCCATCAGAATTGCAGCAGACTTATCAACAAATCCTTAAGTCAAATGGAGTTTGGCATGAAGTATTTCAAGTCTTAAAAGAAAATAACTTCCAGCCTAGATTGATGTATCCTGAAAAACTATCTTTCAGAATAAACAGAGAAATAAAATAATTTCATGACAAAGAACAACTGAAGAATTCATAACAAACAAATGAATTCTATAAAAGGATTTTAAAGATATTATAGAAAGAGATAATAAAGATCACAA
The DNA here is from genome assembly GCA_004027295.1 of Dolichotis patagonum. Taxonomy (NCBI): domain Eukaryota; kingdom Metazoa; phylum Chordata; class Mammalia; order Rodentia; family Caviidae; genus Dolichotis; species Dolichotis patagonum. Next base: position 17,353 of record PVJX010015509.1, on the reverse strand, counting down.
TTCCAAGAGTACCAATAGAAAGAAGCCACCAGGCAGGACAAGCACTTAAACAGAGGGGAAAGGCAGGGAATCATCAGCAGGAAAATAACTTGACAAGGACAAGGCAATACATATCACTGATGATGATCAATGTAAATAGTTTCAATTCACCAATTAAAAGAAATAGACTAGCACAGTGGATCAAGAAACAATATCCAACATTATGCTGCATTCAAGAAACACATTTAACTAACAAAGAAATTCATAGATTGAAAGTTAAAGGATGGAAAACAATACTCCATGCAACAGGAACCTGGAAAAAAGCAAAGGTAGCTATTCTAGTTCCAGACAATGTGAACTACAATCCAAGACTAATCAAAAGAGATAAAGTATGTCACTACATACTTGTTAAGAGAAAACTCCAAGAAGGTGAGATAACAATTGTAAATATAGATACACCAAAGGCAGGTGAATCAAAGTATAAAAAAAGATATTAATGGATATGAAAAATAAAATAAACATGAACACAATTGTAATGGAGGACCTTAATATCCTACTGTCACAAACAGATAAACTAGACAAAAACTCAACAAAGAAATACCAGAATTAAACAAAGTCTGAACAAATGGACTACAGCATGTTCCACCTCACAACATCAGAACACTCATTCTTTTCAGTGGCACATGGGTTATTCTCCAACATAAACCACATGCTAGCACATAAGACATGCTTAAGTCAATGCAAAAGAACTGAAATTACCCCATGCATATTGTCTGACCATAGTGCAATGAAATTGGAAGTTAAGGGCAAAAGAAACCACAAAATGGGTGCCTGTCTTTCCTCCTTGGACCCTGGTGGATCTCCACCTCAGAAGGTGGCCACTCTGGCCCATGCCCTCCCCCTTTGAACCCCAGTGGACCTCCACCTTGGAGGGTGGCTGCTCTGTACCTGCTTCCCCACTGACCTCCTGGACCCAGTACTGCTGTGGATCTTCTGCTACCCCTCCTCCTCATAGAACCTTGGACTGCAGTGTATTAACCTTCCTGGGTTGATGGGAGACTCAGAAACCCCTCATACAAACAAAGGACCTCAGCAAACTTCCATCAATGTGGTTAGTTTGCCCCTAAAATAGAAGTTTTCAGTGGGTAAACAGGAGCAGTAGTGAAGTCCTCTCCATCTGTAGGACCTTGGTGAGTCTGGAAAGAGTGTGGGTGAGCCCTTCCTCCATACAGAGAACATCTAGTGGGTTGAGGAGTGTGCCAATAAGGCCTTCCCCAACAAAGAGAAAATTAAAAGGACTTGTGAGACACCCAGTGACACAGTAGGGGTCCAGCTGAGACAAACACTATAGACAGTGAGATCTGGTGACATGGAACAACCTGAAGACACAGTAACAGAAGCAACTAAGGGTTGACTTACATCAATTCTTCTAGGCTTGTCAGCTCAGGAAGAATAAAGGACTCACTCAACAGACCCTGCAAGAGAAATTTAGGTGACTAGTCCTCCTCTTCATTGTGGTACCCAGTAATTGGACAAACATCAATCACACAGAAGGACCCTAACATACACACTACCAACAGTTGAGATTGAAAGACTGAGTATTAGCCCCAAATGTGAAAATGACAAAATGAAAAAGCAAAATACAATCTCAAACATCTAGTCTACCAGGAGCAAGTACAGGGGACATTGAAATAGAGGACTTTAAAAGTCATATCTGAAATTTCTGAAAAGATAGCAAGTGAAATAAAGAAACAAATCAAGGAGGCTAAAGAGGAAATCAAATTAGAAATAATTTCAAGGGCCAGGAATTTAGCTTGGTGGCCTAAGTTCCTGCCTGGCAAGTGCAAGGTTGTGAGTTTGTTCCCCAGTACAAAAAAAATATTTTTAATACATAAAGACAGAAATGACAACCTTAATAAAGGAGTTGCTCAGCATAGCTAGAGAAGACATAGATTTAAAAAAGTACAGGAGCATGGGAAACTAAAACCTTGAATGAAAAATATAGAAAACAAGTAAAATGTATGAAACAAATTCAAGGAGATATCCAAGAAATAAAAAAAAATTCTATTGAAACCTGGCAAAACTGTTCAAATATAGCTGAGGATAGAATTTCAGACCTTAAGGACAGGATTGCAGCTAGAGATCATGAAAGGACAGAACTTTTAAAAATAACAAGGCAGCATGAAATAACAATTCAACAGCTTCAAGATGATGTCAGGAGAAACAATATAAGACTAACGGGCACCAATGAAGATGCAGGAGTCAACGCAAATGACATTGTAAACTATTCACAGAAATAATAACAGAAAATTTCCCCAAAATGGGGAAATAAAATGATATACAGATAAGTGAGGCATATAGAACACCAAAGAGTCACAATCAACATAAATATACACCCAGACATATAATAATTAAGATCCCAGACATACAGCATAAAAACAGAATACTAAAAGCTATTAGAGAAAAGATACAACTCACCTGAACTCAACTATCAAGAAAAGCCCATTAGAATCACAGCAGACTTTTCAGCACAAGCCATGAAGTTAAGATGAGGTTGGAGTAAAGTACTTCAAGCCCTGAAAGAAAATAACTTTCAACCCAGATTGATGTTACCTGCAAAACTTTCTTTGAAACTTAATGGAGAAATAAGATACTTCCATGACAAAGAATAACTGAAGAAATTCATGTCCACCAAACTAACCCTAGAAAGAGTACTGAAAGGCATATTAGATAGAGATAAAAATGACTAAAATTTCTAGAACAACAACAGAAAGAAACCACCAGACAGGGCAAGCAATTAAACAAGGGGAAAAAGCAGAAAACCAAAGCAGGAAAATAACATGGCAAAGTTGAGCCAGTACATATGTTATATCCATCAATGTAAATGGCCTCAATTCACCTATTAAAAAAATAAATTGACAGAATGGATCAAGAAACAGGATCCCACAATATGCTGTATACAAGAAATGCATCTGACTCAAAAGGAAACTCATAGATTAAAAGTCAAAGGATGGAAAATAATATCCATTGTGAGAGGAGCCCAGAAAAAATGGGTAGCTATTCTATTTGCAGACAATGTGAGCTTCAAACCAAAAATGATCAGAAGAGATAAAGAAGTTCACCACATGCTTGTTAAGGGAATAATTCAAGAAGAAGAGCTAACAATCATAAACATATATGCACCAAATACAGAAGCACCCAACTATATAAGACAAACACTAATAAATATGAAAAACCAAATAAGCAACAACACAATTGTAATATGGGACATTAATACCCCATTGTTACAAAGAGTTAGATCAACTAGACAAAAAATTGAGCAAAGAAATAACAGAACTGAATCAAACCTGGGAGCAAATGGACTTTTACAAAGTAGTTCCACCAACCACATCAGACATTTACAAAGACATTTACAAAGTGTTCCACCAACCACATCAGAATACACACTCTTGCGGCCACCCCAGGGCGGGGAAACAAGAAGCAAGAGTGTTTCCTAAGATCCGTGCCATGCTGGAACTTGGGCGCCGAGCCAACCAGTAAGCAGCCTGCCGCCCTGGAAAGTGACTGTGGTCTGGGGAGCTGCGGCCACCCCAGGGCGGGGAAACAAGAAGCAAGACCGTTTCCTGAGATCTGCGCCATGCTGGAACTTAGGGTGCCGAACCAACCAGTAACCAACCTGCTGCCTACCGGGGGCACGGGCTTAGAATCAAACATACCACATCTCCCCCCTCCCCCGTTAACAATTGGGATCCAGGGATCTGGGTATCTCTTAGTAGATGACCATATTTGGTACAGCAAGTCGGGGGAGTTTCCTTCTACTATCTCTGAAGGCAGATATTTTTATCGCCGTTTTGCTTTGTCCTGATTAACGGTGTTGCTCTATTCAATACTCTGTGTTGATGTGTTCTATAATGTTGTGTATTTCTTTGATTTTG
>PVJX010015509.1:0-13339 GCA_004027295.1 Dolichotis patagonum | reverse complement strand
CTGAGGTTTTGTATTGTTTCTACCTTTTTTCTGTATTGCTTTTTTTTCTCTTTAAAAAAAAACCACATTCTTCTCAGCTGTACATGGGACATTCTCCAAAGTAGACCATATATTAGCTCATAAAATATTCTTAAGTAAATGTAAAGGGATTGAAATTATCCCATGCATATTATCTGACCATAGTGTATTGAAATTGGAAATTAATGGCAAAAGAAATTGCAAAAGTACATTGAAATTAAATAACAACCTCCTGAAAAATCAATGGATTACAAGTGAAAGTAAGAAGAAATTAAGCAATACATACAATTCAATGAAAATGCAGATACAACATATCAAAACTTGTGGGATGCAATAAAAATGGTCATCAGAGGGAAATATATAGTAATAAATTATCATATCAAGAAACAGAATAAGCACAAATAAAGAACCTAATGCTTTATCTCAAGCTTCTAGAAAAAGAAAAGCGAGTCAAACCTAAAGCTCATAGAAGAGAGGAAATTATAAGGTTAGAGCAGAAATTAATGCAATTGAGACTAAAAAATACAAATAATGAATCAAAGAGTTGGTTTTTTGAGGGAATAAACTAAATTGATAAACTTCTAGCCAACCTTATCAAGAAAAAGAAAGAAAAAACTCAAATTCATTCAATAGGGACTGAAATGTTGGTGAGGTGGTGGGGAAAAAGGAACATTTCTCCACTGTTGGTGAGAGTGTAGACTGGTGCAGCCACTGTGGAAATAAGTATGTACATTCCTCAAAAAATTAGGGTTGGAAGTTCCATTCAATCCAGGTATTCCCTTCCTGGGTATTTTTCCAGAAAAATTGCAAAGTTATGTCACAGCGATATGTGTGCATTCATGTTTATAACAGTGCAATTTGTAATAGCTAAATCTTGGAAACAACCAAAATGCCCATCAACTTACGAATGGATAAAAAAGATGTGGTGTTTTTATGCAATGGAATATTACTCAGCTCTTAAAAAGGATGATCTTGAGGCTTTTACAGGTAAGTGGAGGCCACTGGAGACTATCCTCATAAGTAAAATAAATCAGACTCACATTTGTAAATATTGTATCATCTCTCTAGTATAAAATATAATAATAAAAAACTTAAACAGTAATAAGATACAAAATGTATAATAAATATTGTAATGATGAAAGGGAAAGAAAGTGCTCTAAAGGATATAACTGTAGGTATGTTTAAGTGTGTAAGATAGATAACCATACTACTAAGTTCTTGTTAATTTATCAAACAGAATAGTTTGTACTGTCATTGTTTGTCCACTTTTTAATGCTTTGATTCTGTAACTTGAACAACTATTTCTAAGATAACAATATGTAATTTATCAACTAGTGATTTCTTACTGTTATTTTTTTTAAATTCTGCGTTATTTCTACCCTTTTTTCTGTTTTGCTTTTTTTTCCAAATTAAAAAAAAAGAAACCACAACATGCAGACACATGGAAATTAAATAACACCCTACTGAACAACCACTGGGTGACAGATGAAATTAAGGAAAAATTTAAAAATACCTTCAGTTAAATGATAATGCCAATACAACATACTGGAACTAATGGGATGTAATGAAAGCAGTCCTAACAGGGCTGCTTCAATAACAGTGAATTCTCACATCAGGAAAACAAAACAAGCTCAAATAAACAACCTAACATTGAACCTCAAACTTCTGGACAAACACAAGGAAGTCAAGCCTAAAGCTAGTAGTACAAGGGAGGAAATTATAAAGATTGGCAAAGAAATAAATTCAATGGAGACTATAAAAACTACAAAAAAAAATGAACCAAAGAGTAAGTTCTTTGAAAGAGTAAAGAAAACTTACAAAACCTTCACCAACCTTATCAGAAAAGGAAAGAAAAGACTCATATTCATGAAATTAGGAAAGAAAAAGGTAAAATCACAATTAATCATTTGGAAATCCAGGAGATCATGAATACCTACTTTGAGAATCTTCAATAAGATGTAAAATATGAAGAAATGGACAGATTCCTAGGTATATATGAATTACCAAAACTGAATCAAAATATATAAAAATTATAAATAACCTTGTATCAGTCAATAAAATTGAAAATGTAATTAAAAACTTTCCAATGAAGAAAAGCCCAGGTCCTAATGGATTCACTGCTGAATTCTACAAAAAATTTAGAGAAGATCTAATGCTGTTACTTGTCAAACTCTTAAATGAAATAGAAAGGGAATCAATACATTACACTGATACCAAAATAAGAGAAGGAACCAGGAAAAACAGAGAACTACAATTTAATATCCCTAATGAACATCAATGCAAAAATCAGTAAGATACTGTCAAACAGAATGCAACAAGTCATCAAGAATATTATACACTATAATGTAGGATTGATGCAGGGATGGTTCAACATATGGAAGTCAATAAATATAATATACCTTATTAACAGAGCCAAGGACAAAAAACCATATGGTCATCTCAATAGGTGAAGAAGAAGCATTTGACAAAGTCCAGCATCAACTCATGGCAAAAATCCTACCCAAAAATTGGATTAATGGTCTTTATCTCATTCTGATAAAAGCCATCTATGACAAACCAAGAGGCAGCATCATACTGAATGCTCTGACAGTTTTCACTCCAAAATCAAGAACAAGAAAAAGATGTCCACTATTACTACTTTTACTCAATATAGTTCTGGAAAAATTAGCCAGAGAAATTAGACAAAATAAATAGATAAAATAAATAAAAATAGTAACAGAAGAATTTAAATTATCATTATTTTCAGATAGCATGATACTCAACATACAAGCCCCAGAAATTTCAGCAAAAGACTTCTAGATTTAATAACCAGAGTCAATTACATAGGTAGATACAAAGCCAACACACAAAAATCAATACTATTCCTGTACACAAGTAAAAAACCATACTGAGATAGAAATTAAGGAAACTTCATGTTTCATAATAGCACCAGAATGAAAGAAAGAAAGAAAGAAAGAAAGAAAGAAAGAAAGACTTATGAACTGATCTAACAAAGAAAGTAAAATATATCTACATTGAAAACTACAATACTATGAAGGAGACTGAAGAGGATATCAGAAAATGAAAGATACTCCTTGGGTAGGAAGAACCAATATAGTGAAAACAATCATATTTCCAAAATTGTGACACAGATTTAACCCAATCCCAATGAAAATACCATTAGCATACCTTACAGAACTAGAGGAAACACTCCTAAAATTTATTTGGAACCAGAAGAGACTTAGAATAGCAAAAACAACTCTAGGTAACAAAGGTGAGGCAGGGGATATCACAATTCCTAACTTGAAATTATAGTTCAAAGCTACTGTGATCAAAAACAGCATGATAATGGCAAAAAACAAAACCAAAACTAAAACAACCCAAGAATCAGTGGAACAGATTGAAAGATGCAAAAACTACTTTAAACACACTCAGTCACCTTATCTTTGCCAAAGGGACCAAACATGTTCACTGGAAGAAAGCCTCTTTATAAATAGCTTCCCACATGCTGAAGATTAAAACTAGGTCCTTGTCTCTAACCATGCACTAAAGTAAAATCAAAAAGTATCAAATATCTAAATATTAAAACAGAAACACTAAATCTGCTGGAAGAATGAATAGGTAGAACTCTTAAAGACATTGGTGTAGGCAAAGACTTTATAAAGAAAAATGCAGTTGTGCAGGAACTATCACAAAGAATCAACAAGTGGAATCTCATCTTATTAAAATGCTTTTTCATAGCAAGAGAAACTGACAATAGAATGAAAAGACAACCAACAGGGTAGGAAAAATCTTAGCCAGTTGTTCTTCAGATAAAAGACTAATACCTAGAACATATAAGGAATTGAAAAGAATCAGATTCCCCCCTCCCAAATTTAAAGACCTAATACATAAATGGGCATCTGAGATGAATACAACACTTCTTGGAGGTAGTATAAATGCAAACAAATACATGAAAACATATTCAGTGTCACTGATCATTCGAGAGATGCAAATTAAAACAACTCTGAGATTCCATCTCACCCCAAAGAAATAAACCAATAACAAATGCTGGTAAGGCTGTGAGAGGAAAAGGACACTTCTCTACTGGTTGTGGGAGTGTAGACCGGTACAACCATTGTGGAAATCAATGTGGAAATTCCTCAAAAAACTAGGACTAGATATTCCATTTGACCCAGATATTTCCCTTCTTGATATATTCCAGAAAGAATTAAAAGCATCATGCCACAACAATACATGCACACTCATGTTGATAGCAGCACAATTTTGTAATAGCTAATAGTCTATATGGAAACAGCCCAAACATCCATCAACTGAGGAATGGTTAAAAAAGATGTTTTTTATACACTGGAGCACTACTCAGCCATAACCTTGAGAGTGTAGTCTTAAATGAAAAAATCAGACACATATGTGTAAATACCACTATTTCTCTGGTGTGAGAAACTAAAAGTGTAAATAAGAACCAAAATATGTAATAGATATTGTGCGAGAGGAAGAAATTGTTCAAAACAAAAAGGTAAGGAATGGGAAGGAGCAAAAAGAAAATAATGAGGAAAGAAGGATAAAATGAAAACAAAACTTTGTAAATAAGGAGGGAAGGGGTTGAAGGGAGGATAGGGGAATGAAAGAAAAAAAGAGGAATCAAGACATACCATGTAAAGGTACAAGTTCCCTGTAGTGAAGGTGATTGTTATGCATATCTAAATTGTATCAATAAACTTAGTAAATATAAAAATATAAAAAATTGGATATGATGCAAGGATCACTTTTTATTATCAATATGAGTCTTAGCAATTTTTCAGTGTTCAACTATCCAAACAAGAAGCTTGATATTCTGACTACTACCTTCTGAGTCTTAGTAGCTGAATCTTCTTATATTCACTTGAGTTGGTGTCAGCCACTACAACACCCTTTCATTCTTATGGAACAAGTTACTTGCCTGTAATTCTTCATAAACGTGAGAGAGGATTTGTTTGTAAGTCTTTATTCTAGTGTCATTCTCCTGCCCCACACCAGTATTCTCTTAGGAAATCATGATGCCCACATAGGGCAGCATTAACCTTACTTGAATGGAGATGGAGCTTTTGCCATAGGCTACTGAAATACGATCTCTAGCCCAAGTAGAATGTTTAGCTTAAAAGGAGTTTCTCTGTTGGCCTTGGATTCTAACCCCTAGACAGCCTGACCATGTGATTTTTGATGTCGTTGTTGTAATATACCATTGCAATTCTCTTCTCCCGAGGAAAATACTGAAGTTACTGCACTGAATGTCCAGGACAGGGTGGTGACTAAAGGGCAGCTATGGGCAGTGTGAGGTCAATCTGAAACTGGACTTCAAAGGTTCAAGTGATCTCCTCTGATTGGCACTTTAAAAATGAATGCTTATCACAGAGATAATTAGATTAGTATACACCCAAATACAGTCTAGAAAGAAGCCATCATATTTGTGAACAATTTGGATAGCCTAATCTTGGGACAGAAGTTAAATTTAAAACATGTTAGACTGACTGACTACAACCTGAAATTCTCTTTTTGTGTCCTTGGATTTTTTTCAGTTTAATGTTAATCAAAAACTTTTGTTTCATAGCAATATGTTGAAGAGAGTTGGGAATGATCAATTAAACCACACAATTTATTAATTTAAAACAATGTACTGTGTTTTGAATGGAAATAAAATGCTTCTCCATTTGAAGTTTTTCTAGGTTTCATTATATTCAAAAGTTAGTAGTGATTAAAAACTCCAAAAAAGGGTTGAAACTGTTATTATTCCTGCTAAATAACCTTCTATTGAATATGTGGGATGTAGTTACTGTGAGACCAGATGACTGGCCTGCTAGAAAATTTTCATTAATGATTTGGGAGAAACTGTAAAAGCATTGTAGTAAAATTTCAAAGATGTTAAATAAAGACTGTCTGAACACCACAAAATTGGCTAAATTATGGAACTGGAAATTAAGAACCTGGGATAGATTTGTTTCTAAGGATTCAAGTGGTAACATTCATGGGGAGATAATAACAATCATGAAAGCAATTTTTGACATAAAAATGTTTCTCTGAGCCTAACTTATTATGTAGCTTGTATCTATTTTGCTGTACTCTGATAATTTTCACAATTGGCAATGAGTCATTATGTCACTTAAACTTTACTGTCATAGTTAATTTTATTTATATTTAAAAGTAACAAAGTAGTGAAGTACTGCAATGTACTGAAAATTTTAGTTTTGAGGAAAACATCACTGAGAAAATTATCCTAGTATAGCCATTTGAATCTCTTACTCCTGAACTCTATTGAGTGGCTATTTTTACAATAGCAAACATGCAGGTTTTGCTACAGTTTGCATAGAATCAATATTTGTTCCTATGGTTAACAGAAATTGTTACAGTTTTTGTGTTTCTTTTTGATTTTACATCCTCAAAGTCCTTTAAACCTTACAATCATTTTCCAAGAATAGCGTTGAGAATAATTTAAAATCATTTACTAAATTGCTGCTTTTATGCCTCCTCTGCGCACAAGTGGGGGTATACTTGAAAGAGTTAATGTGGCTTCGACTGATGTCTATTTACAGCCACAGACGGAGTGGCAGCCAGGGAAAATGCGGCTAAGTGCATGTTTGTGGCATCAGCTTCTAGCAGCAGGGTTTCATACAGTGACTTAATGCTTTGATCACGTGCTTCAGATCCAAGGGCTGGGGCCATTAGAGTGAAGACGAAATTCGCGGTGTCTTATATCTTCTGAGTGTTCGACATTATGTTACCCTTCCAACTGTGAAATGAATTCTGGGCTGTCCTCCGGTCCCAGTCAGTAACTAAAACCGCTCTCATGTAAAGTAGGTGTCAGAGCGGTAATTACTACACACACTTAAAATGTACCAAGCTCATTTGTGCTGCGTTTTTAAAGTGATGCATGGGTTGGCCACACTGACACTAATTACACTTTTGGGCTACATCACAGGAGAGCATGGACAAGGGTGTGATTATTGCAATTATTGCTTATTTCAATCAGGTTTCATCATAGCTTGAAGACTGGAGGTGGTAGGGGTGGTTCTTGAACTCCGATCTTTGGACAGAGATTGTGGGGATTTGTAACCAGAATTCAAACTACACTCCTTTAGAACATTTCCCTGGCGTCATCATGCTGAGTCGCTAGACCACATTAGCTGGGAAGCAAGCGGGCTCTTCTCAGAGGGCGCCTTCCCCTAAGCGGGGTCAGCAATCACTGCACGCACCGCAGCAGCCCCGCAGAATTACCACTGCGGCACTGGGTCAGACAGGTGCTGAAAATGAAAGACATAGCTTTCACTGTATTAATGTATGAGCACATTAAGTAATCAAATTCATTTAGTTCTTGAATAAATTCTGTTATGGTTTCTATTTTACAAACGAGAATGAAGCTCCAAGTAGTAAGTGATTTGAGGTCACCTAACAGGTACACTGAGATTCCAACTCCTTTAGGTTGATGATCACGCCTGCATTTGGCATCACTATTTCATGGTGATTTAGGTATTTTGACATATTTGACTCCTGTTTCCTAAGTATATGTAGAAAACTTTCACACTTTGACAAGCAAACTTAATGTAGAAAAATAATTTGGCACTGCATTTGAAGTGCATTGAATAACACCTGCTGGTATGCAAGATTTTGATACGTATCAGAAGTGCCACTGGGTTAAAATATATTTGATGGGGTCACAAGTGGTGGAGATTAGGCATCTTTGTAGATACCTGCTGTGCAGTCCTGGTTCCCTACAAGCATGAGTTTAAGAAAGTGCTTGGAATTCTCAAGGGAAAATGTTTCCCAGGTACATTTTTTCTAGTTCAAACATTTGTTTTTTTCATCAGCTTCTCTAAGGATTCTGTGACCCACAAATACTAAATATGTTCAGATAATGCTTTTTTCTTCCTTCGGAAGGCTACAGTCATCTCCTTGAACTCAGCCATTCCATCTTTACTGTATTCCTTACTTCTACTCCCAGCCGTCCTCCACAGGGCCACGCTGTCCACATTTCCTTTGCCAGTACCACAAAGGCTGGTATAAAGGCAATGAGTGCAGCTTGACATGAACTTGCCATTCGCCTTGCTTACAGAAGGATCCAAGCAGCCACCACAGAATGACCTGAGGTGCTCAACTGCTCCAAGCTCATTCTCCTCCAATTACTCTTCATTTTGCTGAGTCTCCTTGGTATATTCCGTATATGCAGGGTATATGCCCTGCTCCAGAGCCTGAGTTTAGAAAAGTCACTTCTTGTCAGAGGTCACACAGCCAAACCTGGTTACTGTCTCAGGACTCAGTTCGCATTAACTTACCTTTTCTCCTACTTACACTACACTGTCTTTTCAGGACCCACCCACCCCCAACACACACGCTGAGGACAGACACAACACCAAAAATGCAGGGAATAGGGAAAATTCAAACTAGATCAAAGCCACTCTTGGTTTCATAAATTCTTACTTAAACTTTTAACTGAATGTGCTTATCTAGTTTCTCTGCGTCAGAAAACTCCATTTGTTACTGACTGGTTAATTGATTCATTCTTTACTTCGTGCAGTGACCTGGCATGATACTTTTGATGTAGCAGTAAGTCCAATTTGCTTTTGTTGCATAAAACCGTAATTTCTACGAGACGTACTTTAGGGTTTAGGAACCTCAGTTGGAGTCTTGAGCATTTAATAAGTACCCTTTTTTCCCCTAAAGTAAGTAAGATATTTTATTTCTACTCTAAACAAAGATAGCTTTACCTTTGACCCTGTATTTCCAAGTAGTTTCCAGCAATCTTTCAGTTTCTTATTAACTGATGACCATGCATGTTAAGGATGATAGCAATGCTGCCTGATTTTAATTACCAGAAACAATCCTGAAAAACAAGGGGCCAAGAGAGTTCCAGGTAGTAAGGGGACCATTTGAAATCCCCTCTCCATCTGGCTGCTTATGCAAATGTTTAACAGGTGCTCTGTCCTCTTTATGTATATTTCCTTTGTGGTTTCAGATATCCCTGGTGCCATTATCTGCTGTTTGACTTGAATATTGAACTTGTCTCTTTGAAATATGTCGCGCAGCTTAAAAAGTATAAGCAAACTCTGACATTAAAATAAACTTAAGTGGAGAAAAACAAATGAATACAGATGGGCCGCTTTGCTGCTTCCCCTGGCTCCCTTCCCTGCTGCCCTTTCGCTGAGATGCACATCATCTGACAGAACCATAATTCAGTGTTCGTTCAAAGGCTACAGATGCAGCAGTAGGCACTTAAATGGTACTGTAAGTGATATCTTAACAACTTCTGGTAGGCTTAAAAATGAATCCTTGTAGAGACTAATATATTGTACAATTTTTATAAAGATGAATGGAGAAAAATAGCCTGACTTTAATAGAGTGTTCTTCCTATAATAGCTGGAATTTGTGACTCACCAGCAAACCTACACGATAGCTTTGCAGCAGTGGCATTGTAGTTTAAAGGAACTCCTGGTCTGTGGGACTCAATTAGAATTTATGTTTAATCAACCTGAAAAAAACTAACTTCTAACTTATTTAGCCTTTCTTGGTGAGGTCTCTGGATATAGCTGTTCCTGTGATTTTGCAGTATGTAGATCATAACTGTGGGTACAGATTGTTGCAAGAGCACAGCTTGGGAAAAGCATTTTTTATGATTGTCAAAGGAGGACAGCAAGGACCTCAGGACGGAGGCCTGGCTTTCCTGAGTCAAGCTGAGGAGCCAGCATGTGGCAGCATGCTGGACGTCTTGTCTATTGCTATAGCCTTACCAAAGCAGTGAAGAATATGTGAGGCCATGATACAGGTAGGCCATTTTCCTTTGAAGGAGTATTGGAGTCAACCCTGATTAAGTATGAGGTATGATCAAAAACTAAAGTGAGTATTTATATTTAACAAACATTAAAGTAAAAGATGCATTGCCATTAATCCCCTCAAAATATTTCCCCTCACTTTGAACACATTTACTCACCGTACTTGCTACTTTCTGAAGTACTATTGAAAGTCCTCCTTCATGACTGTCTTTAGTTCTGCTATCATGGCTGTTTTGATGCCTGAATTGGTTCAAAACTCTCACCCTCCATGCTTGTTTTCGCTCTGGGGAAGAGCCAGATGTCCCATGGTGCTGTATCTGGTGAAGGGATCATTGTACACTGTGTTTTTGTTTTTGTTTATTTGTCTCAAGAAACGAACCTCTTCACTGAGGCAACAGCTATCTTCTGGACCATGCTAGTGTCTAGATGCAGTCTTGGAATGTCAAGTGGGCTTATGGGTTTTGTTTTGAGTCAATCAGAGCTCAATGCCTGGAAAATGGAGCAAACTAGTCCTGAGGATTTTGTGCATTTCTGGAATGTGCAAAGAAAACACAGAATCGGGGAGGGAAGACAAAGAGTGAATGTCCATTGGAGGGAGGTATAGAAATAGATACAAACTAAGTGACTGGGAAAGCATAGGTAAGTAGATGAAGTTAAAATCTTCTGAATTTCCAGCATAACATGAACCAGAAAGACTAAACCAGCATTCAAGAAGATTCAGAGTACGCAAAACACAGATCTCTGAGATACACCAAAACAGATTTATGTAAGTGGTTTAATTCAATCACTTTCAACTGGTGTCCTGCCAACTAGATGATAACTGGAAGGAAGTTAAACTCTGGGGATTTTTACACTAGGAAAGTGTATTTTGTCTTCAGATTTTTAGGCTCTCTGTTGAACTCCAAGGAAACAATAATTCAACCAATAATTCAACAGTACTGAGCACTCATTTACACAGATCAACAAGTTAAATTTTGTTTAGAAACTGAAAGTTTTGGAGAGATGCAAGTTCTAGGTTAATTACCTCAGAGTTCACATTAAGAATCAGCCTCACTGATTTTGTGATCCAATTTTTGGCTTTCATTTGGTCTAGGGGATTGAACCTGGGCCCTTTATACTGAGCTGCATCCTAGCCATTTTATATTTTTAATTTGGAAATAGGGTCTCACTAAGCCACTGAGTTACCCAGGCTGGACAGGAACCTTGGATCCTCCCTCCTTAGCCTTCCAGAGGGCTGGGATTGCAGGCACATACCACCACACCCAGATCTGTGGCTCGGTTTTGGGGTTGCAAAGACTGTCTCAGAAGGGAGTGCTCCATTTCTTGAAGGTAAGTACTAGTCACATGCAGCTGAACCAACTTCATATTAACACTGGTTTCTTCTGTATAACAAAGGTTTTCTTTAATGTGGAGCAACTGTGTCAAATTCCCTCCATACTCATAATCAGATATTGGGAATCACCACAGAACTGTGTCTGCAAACAACACCTTTTGATGAGGGAAGAGGAATCAGGAAGCACATGTGGTTTTGTTTTCTAAAATGCCTCAGTTGGTCAGCTCCACTTTTCCCAGCTTTTCCCTCCTTCTATCCCTCCCCTTCCATCCCGGCTTCCTACCTGCCCTGTGCTGTACACTGGCACACATCATCTCTGGGGAAAGGCTGTTGATTCCTTGTAAGGGTGCCTGGCATCACCAGGAAGGTGGGCAATAGAAGAGCAGTCAGGAGAACGATAATAACTTTTTAGCTTGAAGAGGGAAAAAGAGTCATCACCCTGCAGTTTACCTGAGTCATGTGCAAGTCCGGCTGCTTGGTGTGCGGAAACCCCGGTAGACCTGCCTTTAATCTTTCTGCGTGTCAGCTGAACTGCAGGTCTTAACAGAGCACGAGTTCAAAGGGGGAGAAAGGCAGTACCCAACAACGACAAATCCAATACAACCTTAGACGGTTTCAGCAGCCCAGAGAGATGGGTGGGAGCAGCCCTTTAGGGAGCGTGTCAAGGTAAGGATTGCCTCAGGGCTGGCAGACACACCATGTTTTCATGTAGCAGATTTATGGCTGGAAACGTTATGGCATGAACTTACCTTCAGGGTTACCTGGGAAAAAGCATGTTTTGAGCAGATCTCCCATGCCTCTGCAGGTCTCAGTTGGTCTGAATTCTGATGACAAAGCTGGCCAGGCTTCCTGGAGATCTGGGTGCTCTGTTTGTTCATATATTGATGCGAGATGCTTTTTAATTTTTCTTCCTACTACCTATAATTTTGAAACAGCTTCATCTCTATAGGAAAGCCATAAATATTATCTTCCCTAAATCATTCCTTTATTCCAAGTTGACAGATAAACAAGTTGTAAGAATTTTTTCATTGCAGCAGATGTTCCATTAATGACTTTTGGGTTAATTTGTTTGGAAACAATTTAGGAGGGGGATGAATGATTGTTCTCCATAATAAATTTTCAAATATTCAAGTGACATTGTTAGAACAGCTGCATTAGCTTGTCTTTAGGAATTAAGAAACAAATTCTTTTCAGGTACCTATTATTCTAAACTAGTTTCTTCTGAGAATAGTTTTAGGTGATGAAGTTAACAGCAATAAAATTTTATCCCTTTGGGGAACTGCTTATTCTCCTATAGACTAAGCTTACCTATTTGACTGTTTCAGAAGGGACAAGAATGCACAGTTAGGTCAATATTTGGGGTAGATCCAGAGTTTGGTTCTCTTTTGTTTTTCTTTTTCTTTTTTTTTTTTTCATCACTGGAGATGAGTTTTGCAGTACTTTTCTCCACTGCTGAGCAGCCAGCACGTAGGTTTGAAGATAACTAGTTATGAGTGTGTATTGACTTGGCCTTTGATCAGTACCTTATTCCTGGTCATGGTCCACATGTCTGAGGAAGTATTACTCCTCTCCAGAGTTAGCTGATAAAGAATCAGGACATCCATGTTCCAGACCCAGTGATGGAAGAAGATGGAAGCTACTTTGATTGCAAAACTGCCATTCACACAATTACACATTTTGAAGATTTCACCTGAATGATTTGATTGAAAACCAACCAACCAACCAACCAACCAACCAAAAATTTCCTTTCCTTCTTGTCTTTAGTTATCTAGCTTTTGCCCTAAAGTCAGTTTCATTTTGGTGGTCATTTTTGGTGTTTTTCTAGATACAATATATCAAGAAAGGTAATCTTGCTCTTTGGGACCCGAAACTCCCGGACCATAGAGTGGCCTGAGCTGTTTGGATTGAAAGTCTGCGCAGACGTGCATCTCGGCCCGACTCTTTGGGACTGGTAAGCACGCCCTTCATCCGCAGGGAACTGCCTGGAGATCTGCATCAGGGCCAGGTCTGTTTGGGCCCGTAGCCCTGCCCTTCATGCCAATGAAGTCTCCCAGAAAGCAGCATCTCAGGCTGTCTCTTTGGAACCTGAAACTCCCGGACCCATAGAGTGGCCTGGGCTGTTTGGATCGAAAGTCTGCGCAGACCTGCATCTTGGCGCAACTCTTTGGGACTGGTAAGCACGCCCTTCATCTGCAGGGAACTGCCTGGAGAT